>JAIPRN010001849.1:0-38319 GCA_025469175.1 Geopemphigus sp. TES_GeoC_2020
GTGTGTGTGGGGGTGCGTGTGTGTGTGTGTGTGTGTGTGTGTGTGTGTGTGTGTGTGTGTGTGTGTGTGTGTGTGTGTGTGTGTGTGTGTGTGTGTGTGTGTATTCAATAACGTTCCTGGTTTTAAATATATATTAATTAACCGGACGTCCTACGCGACGGAAAGAGAATGACGTTTTTCGATTTATTTTCATAACGATATTGTTATTATTATCATTGTCGCATTTATTTCCATTGGCAATGCGACGCCGGTCGCGTTAAATATATATTTGTAGAGAATATCGTTTTGTGTTTTTCACGGGCTCTTTCACGAGTTATTTCGGCGGATATTCGGCGTTTAAAATTTATATTAATCAACGGAAACTAATTAACGGCACCGCAGGACGGTAAAAACCCTCGAAAAGTATAGTGAAGTATCGATAAAATACAATATTTACGACCCATTCGATCCATTTGGCCATGTACGTTTAATAATAATATATATATATATGTAACGTGTACGTGTGCGCGTGTATGAAAGCATATTATTTTGACCGAATAACGCCTGTATAAACATCGACAAAGAAAATTCATAAACAACGTTTTGTTCGAGAAGTTTGTCGATTAACTATCGGAAACGTTACATATTTCCGTAATTACTCCCGTTCGAATTCGAGCGTAAAACGCAATTTGTCCGTTCGTTGACATATTAAACGATAGGTACGAGTGAAACGCCTTTTTATACCGACAAATAATCGTTACGCTTGGTGTCCGTGTTTCAGGCGAATATCCAGACGTCAATAGTTTCGTTCGCGTCGTATTTGTCGAGTCCGATACAATTTCGCTATACAACGGGACAGATAGACTTTGGGTTATACGGCTTGATTGTACGTAAAATAACGATACGGTTTTAAATAAGTTATTAAATATTAGACGGGCCGCGTATATGTATATATATATATATATATATATATATGTATAACGTTTTAGCTTCAAAACAAAATTTAATTATCTCGATTCGATCGCCCCCCTATACGTACACTGATATATCTATATCATACAGAAATGTAGAAAACCGTTTGTCAAAATATTTATATTTATTTATATTTATAAACGTCGTTACGTTCGATTTGATTTATTTATTTAATTTCGCGTTTGTAATTAATAAACGAATTCGCTTCATAGTAACTGCCTACATTAATAATAGCGATAATTTGAGTAATAATTATTACATAATTATACAGTAACATTATAACGCGTGGCAATAAAGACAATGTGTAGAGAGTGAAACGTTAAACGAATATTCAAAATATATATATATATATATATATATATATATACGTAGTAAAGGATTCTACAACCTCGTATACGGTGTATAAATAAGAGAAATATGGAACGATTTATGAAATTTAAATCTCCCTTCGGAGAGCGTAAGACGTATACACAGCGACGGCGGTTGAAAAGAATCGTAGGTTTCTTAAAAATTATTTCCGACACGCGCGGTAGTAACAATTACGTAATAAATTGTCGACTGTCGTACGCATTTTGTTCAACACGACGAGCCGTGGTAACATTTTAAATTCAACGCGATAACCATTTGCTACGTTCACGGACCACGCACCGCCACGCACGTATGGGACACCGTCGTGTAACAATACAATCGCTAAAACGGCCGCTGGAATATGTTAGGGGGATTCGTAGCGGAACGGGTTTCGGCGCCCCGAAAAAAAGTCCGTAGACATTTTCCCCCAACGAAACGTGATATTTGAAGTGGTCAGCGCACGTTTGGGACGCGAACGTTCGGACGATATATAGACAGGTAGGATACGATGCATCGGTACGTCTGACGTTCGGGAAAAATATTTAAGGAATAAGCGTTCGGGATATTAATAATACGTTTTAAAAAAAAATAAAACGGAAAATACGTTTTCGGTCGGTAATACGCGAGCACGAATACTAGAGGACTTCGGCTGTAGTCTAGGGGATAGGGGGGGGGAAGTATTTAATTTTATTCCTAAATCGTTGTTCGTTCGTACGTACGCTCTTTGACCACATTACCGTTTGTTACAACGTTGTCCCGCGTCATTACGTCAAACGAACGTTTACGTGTCAATAGCGTACTCGCGCGTAAACCGTATTTAGATCGTTAACAGTATCAGTTGCGATCGAATGTATCAAACGTTTCAATCGCGTTGTACGTTCACGGGTTCAGCTAACTCGCGATAAATATTTTCCACGTTAAAAGGCGCGCGTAATTCAATTTTTAACCTACACGGCGATACGTTCGACACCGAAATACCCTCCGCGGTCGGCGATACCGAAAATGACAATAACCCACTCTAACGTATAACAGTTTTAGAAGGGCGAAACGATATAGTTTTTCTCATCGGCCTATACGTGTATATACGGGCCATAGTTAAATATGAATCTCGCGCACCTTCTAAATTGTACGCGACTTCAAACTGCAACCGTAAAATTTTACCCGTACTCTGTATTATGTATTTGAGGCCTGTACGGACCGATATAATATTATTTTAGGCCGAAACCCGGTGGGTAATAATATTTTCATAATACAAATCGGCTGTAGGTTTAAAAAATTGTTACGATTCGTGTACTTTTCCGGGGGCGAAAACTCGCGTACACAAAAACATCCCCCTTTTTTCGAATAATATTAATAACGTAGTTTACGAAACCTACATAATTATTGGCGTTCCGAATGTGTAATCTGTCGTCATTATGACAAATACTAATTACCGGAGCTGGACAAGTGGACGATTTTTTTTCAGCTCGCTAGAATTGACAACTAAACCGAATCGTTTTCGTCCGCGTAAAAACCGTTTAAATATGTCGGTTTACAAAATTTAAATACGCTTAAGGTCGTTTGGTTAATTTTTTTAATCGTTCGTTTGACTTTTATTCGCCTTAAATTGTTCTTAAATTCGTACAAATACACTTCTCGTCGGTTTATACAATAAACGTATTTATAACGTATTTTAAACGTAATTTATACGTATTTTGTCTCTACTCATTCAAGGCATCATTTAAGTTCAAAACGAGTGCCGTATTTAACGCAGCGTACGTTATAACATACAATTAAATGGTACCGTATTTTCGTCGAAATTGTTTAAACGTAACGACATGGAGTTATTTATGTTTATAAATATAATAAACGACTATTTTTGGTTCTTCAGAATGTTGTGTTTAACGATAAAATACGCGTCTCCGTTTTTAAAAAATTGAATTTCTTTTTCGAACTACTATGTGCGTTGACGCGTGCATAAATTTGATAAAGACAAAAAGTAAATCGTTTTATCTACGGAGGGCGTGTTAGTAGGTAATAACGAAAAAGATAAAATATTGTCCACAAACCACGTTAACATGTCTCGAAAATGTTAAAACAAAATATATCGACAAAGAAATCGTAGGCAATAAAGGATTTAAAATCAAACTAATTTGAGCGAAAAAAATGACGCGTTCGATTTACGTAAATGCCAGTGAAAACAATTCGAGTTAATATTAAATCAAGAGCGGTCCGTTAAGTTTATTTTAACTTTTTAACTAAAACACGTTCACTCGTTAATGCCCCACCTTGTTAAACACTGTGCGTACGCGTACAGAGTATTTTCGCGTTTGAATTCAAATATCGGACGAACGGCCAGTAGTGCAGGCAAAGACTGGCAACAGGTGCGTTTTAATACGTTATAGCTGTTGGGTAAATCGCGTTGAAAAGATATCAATATTATTCATACGGTCTTGGTGGGGGGAGGGGGATAAGAAATAAATATAATATGCGTAAGCGTGTCGCGCAGATTGATGGTGTAGATGCGTTTTCGTGTGCGGTAATAAATATTGGTTTAAGTGTATTCCCCTCGTCGCATTCCCCGTAATCTAACACACGACAAAACCTTTTCGGTCGTGCGGTCACGGCGGTGGTTGCAGCGGCGGTTAGATCCGTGGGGGCGAAACACTTAAAAATATCGTTTATGTGTGTGTATGTGTATGTGTGGTTGTGGAAGGAAGTAGGGGAGCGTGATGCCAAATTATTCCCAGTTCGGTTTTGTTCCAAATTTTTATTTTCTTTTTTTCGTATTTCCATCTTCATTTATTGCGGGCTTCGTGTATTTTATACCCGTTAAACAAATAATCGAATATTGGTCTCTCCGCGTACCGTAATAATACTAGGCAATTCCGGCAATTTGAGAATTTTTATTACCTCCACGCCGACTTTCTCAAGCAGACAACCCGCACGAACAGGTACGGTAGTCTATTCAAATTCGACGTCGTAGTACCGATTTTGTTTATTGTGACGCCGTAATAGTGACGTAAGGAATGCAAAACCCTAACGGCGTTAGGCTCGAATTCCGGTGGTTTTATTTTCGTGTTTTAAACGTGAGCGTTATTTGTACGTACGGAAGTGACGACAGTAGCGACTTCCCGAATTAAATAAAATTGAACGCGAATAAATCGTGGAATAGAAAAAGCGATTATAGAAAATATTTCCAAAATATTACTGTAGAATTAAACGAGGATAATAAAAGAAATGATTTATTTCCTCGGAACTGTAATATGTCGGCACGTATGAACAATTCGAATACCAATTTCCGGTGTGAGCACATTTATACGAAAGGTTTGTAAACTCTTCGCGTGACCGATATTTAGGTTCGTTTTGGGCGTAAATTTGTACCGATAATACATTTGCGTGATACAAAAAAGAGAAAACACTCGGTTTTTATTATAAAACAAGAAATCGAGTTTGTCGCGAAAAAACCACGAATGCCTTGCGACTACTAGTTTTACATGAGACACACATAGTTTATAGTCGTTATTAAATTCTTGCGCGTATTGTTTACCGTACGCGCGTGATGTATATGTGTGCACGTGGTTGGGAACCGATTTCCGTGTCGTTTTCGACTAAGAAAAAAAAAGAACGATTTTAATAACGACTAATAAAATGATTATTGTGAACTCGTGGGATACGCCGAACAATTTACTAACGAACGGTACATTTTGGGGCGATGTAAGGGACATATTAAACGATCTCGCGTCATTATCTCCAACGGTTATCGAAGTTAAACATAAATGCGAAATGGATCTTCCGGATGAATGCTTTTTAGGTTTGTCTACACGATCTAACGGAATGAAACGGAAATAATTGAAAACGAAGGTGATCGATCCGAAGACGAACACGAAAATACGATTAAACAAGAACGGAGAACAACGTCGCAATACGTTCACTAAAACTAAACGTGCGTTTTTCCAAATGTACGTCGTGCGTGGGGAAAAATAACGAAACTGTCGTTTAAGGCGTACCAATCGGATTATCTGTAGTTTATATATAAAATTCCATTCCGTGTTGGGTGAAATCGACGGAAACTAAACACTCGCCCTGGAGTAACGGTCCAACAAATATTGTTGAGATCTCTCGTGTGAACAGCGTATACGCGTAAAGACGAAGTTGGGGACTTTATTAAAGTAATTTCGTTTTTGCGTAACGAACGTGTTCTAGGCTCTAGTCAATAAGACCGACGAGGGACGAGGGACAACTGTGTTCGACGAACGTTTCGAAAAATTATTTTATCGGACCGTACCGACGCATATGTTGTTCTATATTAACGCGACGTTCGGACGGCGGTGGAATGGGACGGGGCAGTGGTTAACGGGAAGGGTGGAGGACGCGTAAAAACGAAAAACGAAAGATGGTCAAAAAGAACGTGGCGAAAAAGAGAGCGCAAGCGAGTGGAAGAGAGGGCGCGTGTAAGAGGGAGAGCCCGCCCCCGATCAATATATTTGTACGAACGCAGACCGTCGTCGTCGCCGTCGTCGTCGTCGTCGTCACCGCCGCCGCCGCCGCCGCCGCCGCCGCCGTCTTCGAGTCTCTTTTTCGTTATATCACGCTCACCCCCCCCCTTTGCCAACACCGCCGACAACCATCGCCTTTATCGGCCAGCACAGTTTTTGCCGAACGCCGCGCACAATGTCACCGTGCCGTAATCCACACGCATTCCTCAACACTTCCCTCCCGACGTTCACGTGTCCACGCCCTCACCCCACTACCACCGCCCACACGCACCCGCCGCCGCAACGGCGAACGCGTTGACCGGCTAGTAGTACTTTCTCGGCCGCCGGCCATTTTCACCGCCGTAAATTTCGTCGCCTTATCGCGCGCGCCCGTTTCCGTCGCGATAATTTCCCAAGGAGCTCGTAAAATCCGCACGCGCTACGCGGCACGCGGTTTTTCTGCAAGCGCATTTTATCGCCCGGACCGTTGATAACGCACGTCGTAAGACGGTTTCCCGCGGGAGCCGCGCTCCCCGTGACGCGTAAACCTCCTGACGTCGGTAACATTTATCCAATATAAGATTGTATAAATATAATATTATATCGTCGCTGGGCAGTTATTATTCCACGTGGCCGTCGTCGAACGATAAACTTTGACCAAGCCCGTCGTTATTCTGACGACGAAACCTCGCGAATTTCGGGCCACGTCGTTTCGTAATCGTTTTGTGCGTGCGGGCGACAGAAAATTTAAGAAAAAACGCGTTTTGTTCGTCAACGAGCGGTCTCGTTGTCGGTCGCGACTCGAACTTATAACGCGATTGTACGTTTGATTTCGTGTATCGGACGAACCGTGGCTCGCTATTCATTTTCGATATTTCGTTTACGTTCAGGTTCGCAAGCGCGCAACCGTACCGTGTCGCGATGTACGAACGCGCGCAGGACCTTTAAGCTCGTAAATTGCGTTTCGAATTCAAACGAGCAGTCGTTCGCCCGAGGCAAGGCGCGTGGTAGAGAGAGGTCACCACTCGCGCCCTCGCGGATCGTGGCGGCGACTCGCGGGGGTGGCTGCGGGAGTCAAGAAAAATCGTTGCGCGCATATATAATTAAGAAGGCTACGTCGTAAAACCTAAACTTCTCCTCCACCCCGCCGACGACCCCGTCCACCCCCACCCCCACCCCCATCCCACCGACCGCCGCGTCCACAACCCCGACCGCGCCGCTCCGTCACCGCCGACGATCCGTCCGCGACGGCGGAACCTTTTGTTTCTCCGGTTTACTTGGACTGCTTTTTATGGCGCACGCCGAGGAGGAGGGAGATGAGTTATATGAGATTAAAATACAGCGTGCCTCTCGTTTTTATCGTCCGCGTCCTCTCCCCTAACTCGACCACCCACTGGCGGACCGTTCCCGGGGTTCAATATGGCGGAATATATATATATACACACATATACGTATTTACACAGAAAGAAAGGAAGATAGAGAGAGAAAGAAAGAACGGTTCGTTCTTGTCTGCTCGCGCTTTTAACGACCAGCCCCGTGCACTGTACGTATATTTTCTATATACAATATTTCTATACGCGCGGAAGAAGATTCGCAGACTGCGTACGCAATTTTTCGTTTTCATGTTTCACGCTATACATAGCCAGACGGAGCTCGAGTTTAAGGTAACGTCGCACCAATGGAATAAATTATAAACGAGCACGACCGTAACAGAATTTACTTTTAGATCAATAGCTGGTAAGATAGCCGTTCCCGATAGTCGTTTTCGATTTATCTGGACAGAAGAAATAACAAACGGAACCGTCGGGAATCGTACATTATGTATCGTATTTTTTAATTCGTTTTTCGTACCGCTTTTTTTTCCTCGCGTATTTGTAAAAGTTAATAGCTTCGTCAGAATAATAATAATAATAGAATATCGAGCGATAATAATTCTTCTTGTGTCGGATCATCCAATATAGAAAACAGCGCATCGTTTCATTAACGCTTCTTATTAATGTCATTCGTGTATTGTAAAACGTACATTTTTCATCAGAAATCCTTTTTCCGACGAATTATGGTTTTTTTTTCTTCTAAAATTAGCGATAGAATTTCTCGGCAGTAGTGTAGACTCCGAAACCTCGAGCACCGTTCTCGCGAGTATATTCGGCTTATAGATGGGAGATCTAAGTCGGGAACGTATAGCTGTAGGTAGGTACACAGCATTGTTGAATTGTGTTCCGGACCTCAATTAACATACCACTCGAGAGTATGACAACAACGTTTCGAGGGAAAGTATTTGCTTTAATTGTGTGTGTTAGGATAACAATTTAAATAGAATTACGTTTCTGTCCGTGCGCGCGCGCGCGCGCCCGTGTGTGTGTGTGTGTGTGTGTGTGTGTATAACTACAACTGTATAGGATATGTACTTGTAGAAAAAAAAAATAAAAATAAATAAATTCGGTAACGTTACGACGGAATAAACAATTTTATAATTTTATAACCCTTCACATTTTTGTATTTATGGGCGTATATATATACATATTATGTAGGTCATGGCGTATATATTTCGCGACTTAAATGTTTCGTTATACGTGTGACAAGCTATTTAGTGTATTTTAAGAAGTGAAAAGATTCGTTTCGTAGAAAAACTGCGCGTAGAGCGGTTATTTATTTATGTCGTACTAACGTGTTATTTTGCGGTGCCTCGGTTCGCTACTTAAAATATCAAACTAAACGTGAATACGCGTTTTCTAAAACCGATTCCCTCTATACGTAAAAAAGTAATCGTAGAAAATAAGAAAAACGAAAATAGACGAAATTATAATAATAAGAGAAAAAAACGAAGTTTTCTCTTCGATTCTGATGACCTAAATTGATAAAGCTGAAATTAGATTTGGTCGATTATAGGTGTTTGTTTTTTTGTTTTTTACTACTCTAGCCAATCACGCATTTTTTATAAGTCCGCTTTGTTAACGTCTCCTACGCAGCTAATGTGCGCATAGATAAACACGCCAGGTGAAGTCGAGCATATGGTCAATTCGTCTTGGCGGCGGTTTTTTGTTTTTACTCGCGCCGTTGTCTCGATTACATTTTTTTTATTTTTAATTCTCCCCCGGGCGTACGTGTTATACGTTCGTAAGTCTCCCGGAGGCATATCCAGAAAAATCATCGTTCCGGACCTGTTGGAACACACACACACACACACACACAGTTCAACGAGCAACAGCTGTCTAACGAAATACGGTTCTATGAACATTTTTATTCGAACCAAAAAAAAAGTATCGGTAAAATACTAGTAAATTAAAAACAATCTATTGTCTTACATTTCACGTTGCGAGCGTACGAATGTCGTTAACGTACAAGCGCATTAACTGTGCGGAAGTCGAGTTGCGGTAGCCCTGAAATACGACGAAGGCGTGTTGAGAACCCAATAGTGCGTCTACACGTCTTACATTGTAACCCTTGTAAAATCCGATCACCGCGTTCCGTTGTCGGCAAACGACATTTCGAAATATTCATAAAACGTACGATACATAAATGATTGCCGTTAAATAACGCAGATACGTTATACCGCCGCAATACTTTATTGTTTTAGGCGTCTTTGTATTAAAATATATAGGAAATAAAATCAATAAGTACGTTTTTCTGTCGATAAAACATTTTCTTCTAGAAATTTCCTTCGTATTGTGTAAGAAAATTTCCCGCCCGAAACCATCGATTTCACTTATTTACTCTTATTTCTCGGTATCATACCCTCGTTTCTTTTTTCAAACAGTTTAACGCCTTACACTCGAAAAATTCTACGGAATATTTTGCTATAATATTCTGTCGTGTTTTGACATTCACAATAATAATACGATATCTCGACATTGTGCTAATAGTTGAAAATTATATTTAGATTACTATTGGAAACATTACGTTAACGACTTTATGTGCATTTAATTAGCCATACGCCGACAACTCGACTTCTTTTAATTAAATTTAAAAAAATATAACGCGTATTGCGTGTAGTGCTATTGTTACGATTATTGAGTAAATTCAGTATACGTGTAGGTTTTTATATTCGATTTTCAATTTATTTATAGGCGGATCCAATACAGAAATAATATTTTAATAGCGAAGACCTACGCACGTAATACGTGTAGCGTAAAATCGAAATTCGTTTTAAATTAAGTCGGTGCGAATGCGTTTTATTAGTCGTGACGTTAAACGGATGTGACGATAGTAAACGTTAGTAAATTATTGGTTACAATTCGTTATTTTAGAGCTATAATTATTTATTCTACGGGGTTTGGAAACATTTTAACGAGAAATAAACACACAAAGCCTTCGAAAAATATTTTGATCGTACCTATTAGATAAATATTGGACGATCGGTTGTCTCAACTCACGATATTACACGGCTGGATGTTTCGTAGAAGAAGTCTTGTATTTGTTTTCGATTCGTTTTTATTTTATCGTAATTACGTATACATAATCGGTAGTGATTCAACATATTGTTTCCGTTATTCGGTCAATTTTTTTATAAAAAATGCACGTCCCCAAAACGCGCGCAGATGTGTATGTGCGTGTGTGTGTCTATGTGAAAATATTAATTAATATGTTGCGTGGTGTAAAGAAACCGATCGAGAATATCCACGACGATTGATCGTTCAATCACATTTGATGCTTGAGAGCGAGTGGAAATTCCGGGATTCTATCGAAGTCAAATACGTGGGTGTATATAATAAAAGAAATATTGGCCTATTCGGGTGCGATATGGGAAATTGTGTGGTCGCTGGTAAATACGATAATACATAAAATACGACACGGCGGCGACGATAACGGAAGAGCTGCGAAGACGATGTCGACGACAACAACGTAGCTCGGTTGTGACGCGATCGGACTGCTATAGCGTGGTGGTGTAACAGCCAGTGGCGGCCATCAATCACGTGGCTCGGTGGGCTCGGCGGATACGCGCACAGCGGTAGATGGTGAGAAGGGTGGGTGGGAGCGTCAGTTTTTCGGGTAAACGAAACGTTTCAAAAACACACAATATTAATAGCATCCGTTTGTTTCTGGTAAGAAAAGCGCAACGGCGGCATTGTGCAAACGCGTCAGCCGTAACCTCCCGGGTTCCTAAACAAATGGCCGCATTTTCTGGCGAGAACCGGGCCCGGGCCGGGAGGAGAGAACCGAGATAAATAATGGACCGACAGTAAGGATTTGGGACGAACGGTGGGCCAAGCGGGGTGGTTCGCGTCTAGGGGACGGAAGAGACGGAAGAGGTGGAGACGAAGAAGAAGAAGGATTTTTGGAACGAAAGCCCGACGATATTGTGCGGGGTGGGGATGACACGGAGAGGCAACAAGACAGTATATATTGCTTATACGTATATATATATGCGCGTGTGCGTATGGTGTAAATATAAAGTGACGACCGTGATCGGGCTGGAGGATGGCGAGGGTGTGTTTTCCTTTGGATGCAAAAAGGAAGCGGCGGCAAGGGTTCGACGGCGTGGAACGTCTCGGGCGCGCGCACGCACAAAAAGAACGGCCGACAAAATCCCCGGGCCTCATATTTCACTGTCTGTCAAGCCGTCAGGGGTTTTTACAATATAACGGATAAGCATCTGGCGAAGAAGAATTGCGCCCATCAAAACGGATCCAACGACGACGCCACTATACCTCCGTACCCGCCGATATATATATATATATATATATATATATATATGTACGTGTGTGTATATGCGCGTATATACGTGTGTACGTATATGTATCACATACCTCCACCGACCGACTCGAGCGACGGTAACGCCGTAAAACCGTGAGACGAATTTCCGTTTTGACTTTTTTCCGTTTAACCGCCACGCTATTCGATACGTTCGTGTATTCAACCGATCCGGACACGGTCACCAGCACTTCCGTCGACTTCGCAATATATTCGACAAACACGCGTTATCGGACGTAAGACGGGGAGGGTGGGCGCGGAATAAGTAAATTAAGTCGAAAATTCCTATATTTGCGACGTATTATTTCTGAAACGCATTCGCCCTCGATTTTTCGGCCTGCGCGAGCGAAATTCGAAATCCGATCCGGATTTATTAACGGCGTCGTAGTTATTCCAAAAATAAATCGAAAACCCAACGTTATTATACGCGTTCGTTACTCGATCATTTTACGCGTGTCATAGTATTCGTATCGCGTTACTTCTAGGTGTATGGGCGGGACGTTTTTAAACGATAATGAAATCCGTCAAATCGTCCTGACTGTCAACGAAACGTGGGAGATTTATTATAATCAAGGATGCGACGGAATGCCAAATAAACGTTTCGTATTGAAATCGTATCACGGACGCGACGTTACACGTAGATTAGACATTCGGTTTTCCTTCCGTTTCAATTTTTCTCCGGAAAAATAACGGTGTCCCAGTAAATATTCGGCGCTTAGACAAATATTCGTCACGCAACTATACAACTGGACTTTATACTAATAAACTCGCGTATGCATGGTTCACTTATGGTATTTCTAAAAAAATAGTTTATAATTTACGGAAACGCGTGTTTCCATAATTTATAACGGAATACAATGTTCCGTTTCGTACAATAATTTGGTTTTACGGCGCTGTTGAACAAGTTTTCTTCTTGATGTGTGTTAATATTTCATTTTAAATTTCAAAATCTTTCGTATTTATATATATATATATATGAAATAAATAATGATTTTCCTTCGAATAATTAACATTTTCGAGATATTATTTTACAAAACTCCGTATTTTGAATTAATAATCGTATACGCGTTATTATACCGAGTAATTTGGTAATCATTTTGAAATGTTATTATAATTAAAATGGCGAACGCTAAAAATGAATCGCGCCGGAAATTACGCTAGTCTTTTTATTTAATTAATTTCAAAATAAACAATCGCGCCTCGATAATTATAGGTCGCTAACGTCGTTTCTTTCTACGATAATTATATTTTTCTTATCGATCACAAAAATTAGCATATTCGTTATTATTATTAACATGTCGCGCTAAATATGTCTACTACTATGCAATACGTTGACTGGCGAAAATGATAAAATCGGTCATCTCACGGTTAAGTTGATAAATGTAATCACTTTTGTTCTATTTAATATTTAAAATTGAATTTTTTTTTTATAATAAACCTACTATTGTTCGGACCTCGGAATATATCAGTCTTTTAAGTATATTATTTTGCGAAAATTATTTTTATTCCGAACCCGTTTAACGAAATAATTTGCATACAGATACATTTCCATTATTTCACGTTTTAGAACGGAACATTTTGATTCGTCGTAATTCAATTTCGTCGTATTCCGCGTGTTTTACGTAAATAAATTAATATTATAATTTTTCATTTTTTTAAAATTATTTTTTCAGTTAAGTATTAAAACAGTTTTCACAGAGTTCACAAATTCGGCCCGACGTATGTATGTGCGTGTGTGCATGACATATACGGTGTTATACGAAGTGCGAAATGTCATACTACCGAAACGTAGCCTTTATGGGTGTACGATTGTTAGGGAAAAAAAAATAAAATAAATAAAGAGAACGAAAATAAAAGGGTATAACCGATACAGGACGATGTTTCGGAAGTCGGTCTGTCGGACACGTACACGCTGTAACGGCACGTATATTATTTAAAAGCGGACCGCGTCGACAAGAGGGAACTCTTTTGAAAATCGTGAGAATATTATTAGGGTCATAACGGCGCTTCCGGGCGTTGAACGGTCCGTGTGTCCACAACACGGGAGAGCGGACTGTCCCTTGCGCGTTTACGACCAGTTTTTCGTGAGCTCACATTATATTATGCGCGTAGGTATTATTATTATTATTTACGACCCCGCGACTGGACAATGGACCAAACCGGTTGCCCGCGGCCCGACGTTGTGCAACCCTTTGCCGCTTGACCGGTGCGCGTCGATCGTCTTCCCAGCAAAACCGGTTGTTCCGTCGAACAGAGGGATGAGCACGTTTTGTCCCCCACACGTTGTACTTACCCATACACACACACACACACACACACACACGCACTCGTGGGTAGAATAAAAAACGCGCGGCAAGCACGCTGCGCGAGTGGTGAAGAGACGACAAACCGGTCGGTCGCCGCGTATAACCGTACAGCGAGAAGACACCCGGTCGAACGGCCAGTCTTCGTCACGTAGTCTCGACACGTTGTACAGGCCATTCGTTCAGGTAAGTAACGTTATATATAGATTACGATGAGGAATTATTTTCGTTCGCCTATATTAGATACGCGTGTGTAAATATTTTTAGGCTTCCGTAAATAAGCTATTGTTATTTCTATTTGTCGTTACGCGAAAACTCGGTATTTTATCCAAATATTATTCGCCACACGATACATCCGTCTAATTAGATACGTCTCGAAAAACGATTATTTTTATATGTTCGTGATAGTTACGTTCAGTACCGGCCGATAGAACACAACTTTCTAAAACGTAAATTCGTTCCTTTTAACGAACTGTAAAATTTAACATCGAATAACGTAAAACGATCCCCGAGTGCTGTGGATATCCGCTCGAACGACTTATACATATATAGACAAAGATTTCAGATAATATTGTTACTATATCATGCGTATACGTCTAAGCTTACGTTATATTTTAAGCTTTTCGAAATTGCAGTAATACGACTACATCGATAAATTTACCGGTTTCTTTTTCGCATTTTCTCGGCTTATTGTCGATCGTAAATTGAGTCGTATTATTCGTTTCAATGGCGAAACCGTACAGAATCGAACGTTTGGGTGGTTCTTTCTAATTATATTTTAGTCTTGTTTTTAAAGAACTTACATTCGGCCCTGTTCGTGAAAGTATTTGCCGAAACATTCAATATCGATACCAAACAGGTACAATTCATGTAAAACCGTGATAAACGCAATTTTGACCAAAATTCATTATTGTACGTTAAAAATTACCACTTCGGAACATTCGTCGTTAAAATCGTTAAATTGAATCGACGGCGTATGAGCGCGCAATAAGCACGAGTTTTTCCACCCCGTCACTGTTGTATCGACTCGTTGGGAAAAGTACCTAAAATCAAACACGTACGTAGAACGCGACAATTAAAACGCGATTTGCGCGGGAACAATTATTAGGACGCCATAGTAATATAGCCGTCGCTGTCGGATAATGAACCGTTCGTTCGAGCGCGCGTCCGCTTTTTCATAAACGTTTTAATTCGATCTAGTCGGACAAGTATGGCGCGTAGAAAACAACGGCACGCACTTGTGCGGCACGCAACAACACGTAAAACAATCGCAGGTGAGTGTTTATTAACGCGAGTGTGTTCAGGTTGTATTGTTTTCCATTAATGACCTGTGATTCTAGAGGAGGGCCCTCTATTGTTTCCGAATACCGCGTCTAAACAACCCCCTTTTCTCTTACCTTAATGAGCGATAACGTATTACAGTATATATATATACATTTATACACGTACGGCGGTGTTTTTAATTTTAGTTTTCGAAAAGTACACGTGAATTTTTTTCGTTCGTTCGTTCGTCGTGTAAAAAGACGGTTGTGTCGCGCGGCTTCGGTATTATAATATATAACCCGGCGTCGGCGCCGATTCGCAGTAATCAATCGTGGCCTACCAATTATATCCGATAATGGTGGACGACGCGTATTTTTTTCCACCCTCCACACATCCGGCACGCGCACGAGGGTGGAACGTTCGGTTCCCGGGTGCCATTTGTTGTACGCCGATATCAAAATGGCGTAGTACGGTTTTCGTGTTTTTCGTTTCGTTCTCAATAGCCGAGCCCCGCGGACGAAGAAAACCGAAAACGTTTCCGCGGCTAACCGACCGATCGGGTAGCCAGCCGACGGCACCTACCTATCTAGTCGATGGGTTGTCACAGTGATTCGGCTCTCCAACGATAATATATATATATATATACATATTACCGAAGTACAAAGCTTGTATGGCGCGAGACAACGGACGGCGGCCAAAGGCGTCTCGGCATTCTATGTGTGTGCGTGTGTGCGCGTGTACAATAATTGTTTCGCACGATTTAATTAGTTTGTTTCCCGGGGCCCGTAATTAATCCGGACGAGCTGGCGCCGGAGGCGGTGCCGGTGGTATTATTAATTCGCGCGTTTCGAAGTGTTTTGACGGAGAAAAGGACGCGCACGTGGAACACGCGTTTAACCGGGCCGGGTCTGGTGACGCGTGTATTACCGCGATGTCGACGTGCGTTGGTGTGTGTGTGTGTGTACGTTACGTTTTCGCGCGGGGTTTAATTTCGAACGATTTACCCGAAAATCCGTTGCCGATAGAGTTCGACGACGGTTCTGTTGCCGACGAGCTATTATTATTATTATTATCGCGAACGTTCGCGGCCCGTTTATCGGCGAATTCGTTCCGTTTTACTAAACGGAACTACTCAACAACGTCTGACCACGATCACGTTGCAACAGGGTTTCTATTCGCCATTATTTATTTACGCGTAGGCACCAGCGAAGCTCTCGCGGTTTTCCACTACGAACGGTATTCGCCGCAAAAACAAGCGTCCTTCAGTTTATCGGCCGTACTAGATATAACGTTATTGCCGTTATCTAGAAAATAAAACGAAAATCACCGTACGAAAACAATGTAGGCGAACGCGGCATTTCCTACTGTTTTGATAATGTAAATCATAATAGCCCGAAATCGGTAATAAACGCGCGATATCGTTCTAACACACTCGCCGGAAACAAATTTCGTTTTTAAATCAATAACACTTTGATTATGAAAGGTATATATATGTATATCGTACTCTTAGCGTGATATAAGGTAAATACCGTAAACCGTTCAATTAGTCGATTGTAGGCGTCACGTTACAATTTTAGAACGAGTAGCAATTAATGTGTTGGAAATAAACGACTAAAACGCTACGGGCGTACGCCGTAGACATTACATAAACAAACGTAACGCGAAAGATTCGTGTTTAGTGAACGTCTTATGTACACACTACACTTTACCTAATTACCCGCAATTATGTCCTTTAACGATCGAATCGGCCAATTAATTATATTTTAATTACGAATTGCCTGATTATTATATGGCATAACTTTTTATTATTAAAATAGACATTCTTTCGAATGTGCACCCCCACAATCGTATATTTGTGTGTATCAGACGTTTTTGAAGTATTATCACCAGTTAATTCGACGAGTCCATTAAATTTCCATAAAACTATCTCCGGTCAGATTATTGCTGTAACAATAATAATAAAGATTGTAATAATGAATCGTATGAATATCGCGAAAGGCACTCGTAGAAGTACTTGTACAATATGTGGCGTCCAGTTACATATGTACGCGATATTTACGTCGGACGTCTAAATTCTTCCGGTCGATTTGCCACTGACAGGTCTATTTTCACGTGATCAATTTGTTTGCAATAGAAGCTGCGTGTCGTCATTCACACGTGTAAAAATCTACTTGTATGCAACGGTGACGACGATGGCGGTAACGAAAATCGTAACAGCGGGTGAGGAATGAGCGAAAATTCCTTTTAAAAAACTTTTCGGGGAATATGAAATTAAATGAAGAACTCGATGGATAATGGAGGCGAGAGGGGCGGTGATGTGACAAGAAGGAAGAAAAACGAGAGAGTTAAAGGTCGGGGCGGGCGCAAGAGAAAGAGAGAGAAAGATGGGGACAACGAGAGAGGGAAAATGTAGAAAACGCGCGCGCAGAAAAACAGAAAAGGAACAAGGAATATACATTAAGGGTGCAATTTGCAAGGGTTGGTGTGTTTCGGAGCGGGATGTTGGTGTCGGCGATGGGAGGGTTGAGCGTGACGCAAAGAAAAAGAGGGGCTCTTCATTCTCGTTTTAATCGAAAAACATCTTTTATACGTTCTTTCATTATAATAAAAGAACCCGGGAAACTACTACTCACCCTCATGCCGTCGTCGTCGTCGTCGTCGTCGTCGCCGAGGGAAAATACTGGGGGTAAAGTCGGAGGACAGAGAAAAAGAAAGGGCGAGAACGAAAGAGAGAAAAAGAGAGCTTTACGATATTATTTCGGCTCTCTAATTATTTTCTCCTCCGCGTTATTAGATCTACGTCCCGTGGGTGTGTGTTGGGCGATGAAGAAGTGACGAGGGGATGCGAAAAGGGATTCTTTGGCAGATGTACCTACCTACCGTCCCGTTTCAGTTCTTTCAAACCCCTTTCTCCACCTCCTTCAGCATGCGTACGTACGTATAATAATAATAAAAAAAAAAAAAAACAAAAAAAAAACGCCCGTCTGAATAAAGGACGTCGTAATACGTATATATCGTGCGCCGTCCGCCTACTACGTACGTATTCCATTTTATGAAGGGCTTAAACAAATTATTCGCGCCGGTTTTTGCTCGAATACATCCGCGCGGCGGCAACGGCTACGACGACGACGATGATGACTGCGAAAGAATATTATCGTATTCGAAATGAGATTTGCATATTTGCCGCGGTGGCTTTCATTAATGTAAATCCTACCCCCGGACGTTAATATACTGTATTTTCCATACAAGCACAAAAGCCCAGGTATTCTTTGTACGATTGTAGAATGAAATTTGGTGTTCGACGTAAATATTTTCCGACGCTGTCGTTGAACCACCGGCCGACAAAACGTTTAACATATTGCGCAGATCGTCAAGATCGAAGGTCCCTAACCATTTTTGCTTCAGGTCCTCGTTTCAAATTCGAAACAAACCTCGCGCTCACGTCCCTTTAATACGAATAAATGTACACGACATTTTTGTGTACCTCTTATATATATATATATATATTCGAGTAATTCGCGAAAAAAGACGACATTTTATCCGAATAAATTGCTTCTGATCGAATTATCTAATTGCACGCCTCTTCGGTTACGAACCTAAACAGGTTTAAACCGTCCATCGATATTTGATCGAGGAATTTACGCCGCTTGTGATATTTAGTTTATTCGTGTTATATAATTTTTACACGCGTACGTGATATTACGAGATTCATAATAACGCCTAATTTAAGGATTGCAAAAATAATCGATTAATTCGTTTTCCTTTGCTTTTCTTCTATACCAATATATCGAGAGACATACATAAATGGAAAAAATGATTATAACTTATTCGAATTGAATTAATTAGGTAAATTATGACCGTGTATTTATTACTCTGAAAATCATTCGAAACATTTAGTTTTGAAATTAAGTATATTTTAATCCGCGATTTAATACGAATCGTTAAGCGTTTAGTAGAAATCAAAAAGAGATACTATAATTCATTCGTGAAAATAAATTCAGGAATCGGAATGTTTTTCATTTTTTACTATATTCAAAAACTATACGATGACAGGCGAGACGAAAGCCCTTTCGACGTGTTTTTAAATTCCATTGCCGATAAACTGATCTGTATTTATGTTTTGCACGTAAAGTAAATAATATTTGAAACGAAACGAATATTTTGGAAATCAGAATTCGAATTAACTATTAATGAATATGTAATAACGTATCGGTTCGATATTTGTTTAATATTTTCCCGTAAAGTCCGAACAAATGTATTCGCGATTTCGTTAATATTCAATGTTCTTAAGAACATTTTTTATAATTTTTGGCGTTTATCACGTCCCTATGTGTTTTTACGTTTTCAGTATGTATCAGATGACCCCGTGAACATTCAAAACGTCGATAAACAATAATTTAGGAAATAACGTCGGTTATGTGTAGAACGATTAAAAAACGTGCCTAATTCGTTCCAGCGCGTTCAGACTTTATTCGACAAATAACACAACGGGCCGTCCACCGTCTGAAATTTCGTTATTACGTTTCTCTTTAGCGCAACTCCGCTATCGGTTTCGAAATTCTGTTACACCACCGCAAAGAATTGCGACCCCTAGTCGCGATATTTAAATACGTGCAACATAAACCGTTACGATACTACCATACGGGTATTTATAAAACGACAATTTTTGAGGACGTTATACTAAACAAAATTAGTTTCAAACTTAAAATGTTTTCGGATAATTATAATAATAATAATACCGCGTGTTTAATAATTAATATAGTGTACAGTGTAAACGATAATTTAGCGCGTTAGTTTATAGTACCTGTATCCGCCGACCTTTTAATATATATCCTGACAAAACTTTAATATTCATAATGTCTGCGCAAACAATGGAATATGAAAACATTAGACACGCGTATAGATTCAAAAAGTTGTATGTCGTGTGGAACGATAATTTTTGGACGGTCGACGGACGTAACGATGTCAATGAAACGTTAACGTTTCCTATTTGTTTATAGGAAAAAAAAATTTATGTTTACACTAAACGCTACTTACGGACGTATTGTCCGTATCTTATTTACGCGTTTAAAGATTATTAATTGTACTTAAGTGTAAAGCAGCGGTGAATGTTGTGACATAATATGCTTTTTGGATAAGAAAACTTTACGCGGTTAAATCTTTTAAGTGGTAACAGTGGGATGTACAAACTATAAGTTTTGGCTAAAAGTGAAAGTGTAATGAATACGAGTTATTTTAAGGAATATTTCGAAATAGATAATGGCAAATGCCACACGATATTTGGGCATTTATTTATAATTTGGAAAAATACGATTTTTTAAAATTAAATTCGGATTTTTCTGGTATAGTATAATGAATGTACAAAACAATTTTACGAATTTTTAGAAATCATTAGTTTTCGCGTCACCGTTCGTGTACTAGTGTAGAGTTACTTGGAATTTTTTCAAAAATACACTTTAACCATTTAGAAGCTTAAAGTATGTCACATCATTGTGTAGAATTAAATGAAAATAAATTAAAACGTAACGTTTGTTTTCGTTACGAAAACATTTATTGATTAACGACAGATTTTATTCTGTATCGTTTGGCTACACAAAACGACAAGAGGAAGGAACAAATAACACATAAGATACACAGCGAAGGGTTTTTGGTCTTGTAATCTGTTTGTAGTCATTTTCAATGAATGGATTCCATTGGATGACACAAATCGACGATTTACCAATATTTTTGATTTAGTGTTTACATATGCGAGTTTCCAAACAGGTGGCCGTTAGTTTAGAGTTGTCCGTGGTGGAAAATATAAACTGGCTGTGAGAGTGTCTAGTCGTGTGTATATAAGGTGACAAGTGTTGAGTAGGTTATTTTATATTATGATGGGTGTCTGTGCGTGTTATGTAACAACTTTACACTATATTTATATATAAATATGTAAGCGATGTTGCAGACGTTAATTGTATAGTTGTTTCGCATTTTTCAACGTCCTTTAATTTTTAAGTTAACGAAAAACTGTTCCAACAAAATAGCGTAATGGTAATTCCTATTTCGTAAATTAACTACGACGTCGTTATTTATTCTATTTCGAAATGTATTTTTGTTTTTGTGTTTACAGAAACCGTGGAAAATCATCGAGCAGATAAATGGAAAATGATCCGCGAATACTTATGCGCGACACGACGAACGACTACTAAATACTTAAATGAAAACAACGAAAATCGTCGATTTGACGATTAGACATTTTTCTTCTCCGACGAACGGAAATACGATAAATACGGAACACCGTTCAATGTCGATCCATAATATTATGTATCAAACTACATTATATTTTAGCGAAGATTAGGGACGAAATACGTTTGAAACTATTGGATTACACTTATTTAACGCATTATGCACGAGAGATCAATAAACCAATTCAATAAATCGTAATTACCGTTTAACTCTATAATTCGACCGCGATTACGTTTCGGCGTAGAATTCTAAGCCTAATTCGCCAAAAACGAGTATTTACTACGTTCATTATTCTTCTAAAATATTAAATCGGCGCAATCTGTAATTCAAACACGGTTTAAATAGATTTCCCCTATTACGTAACATATGTACATTTACTATTTCATTTATGGCGAGCGTATACACGAATAAATTCAACGTTCGTTCGTAAATGATATTCCGTACTACTAGAACGTGTACGATACGGGCGTTAGTACCTAATCGTTTAAACAGCGGGCACCGCTATTTGGTTTTGTCCAACAATATTTTGTCGTTTCTTGGACGGTATTAATAAATATCATATTAAATATCGCGTCCGAGGTGAAAAAATAAAAGAAAAAGACAACTTAGTAAAAATAAATATACACATGGGAAATGTTTATAAATTAAACGCGTATTAAATTTCGTTGTTCATTGTTATTCTTTTTAAATCGATTCGTTCTTTTTGGTAATTTACCCAAAGGGAAAAATCATCCCTAAGTTTTGTAGATACCATTTATCGGCGAATATAAATACGCCGATATATTATCAACTTGGCCGTTATTCGAACGTTTATAAGGTATACAAATAAAGTCCGAGAGATACGCAGTACCTTATCGTAGTCACCCCGTAGTACATTTTTCCTTTATGAATATATATTTTCATTTAAAGCGCCAACTACACCAATAGTTGATATTTTCGAACTTTGCATTTGAATAGAAAAGTATTCTCAAACTCTAATTAATTCAAGGTGTTTATTTCCAAAATTTAAATGATCGAAACTTCTGTAGTTCTAGTTATTTACTTTTCAAAAGTTTATAGGCGTTATACCCAAATCTTGAAAATTGAAAGTATTCGCGTATGTAAAGCCTTATGTGGGCAAATAAAATACAGCTATATATACTCGTACTTTGAGTTGAAAATATAATTAATATGATTTAACAATAAACGTAAATTTAAAAAAATGGTTCGCGTATATAATATATGTATACGGAATTATGCCGTGAAAGTACTTAATTACGAGTTAAAAACGTATAATTTCAAAGAATATTATTAATAATCGAAAAATACGGTTTTTGGATAACGATATTTTATACGAATATAATTGTATAGCGATAGATAATAAATACTAAACGTTTCACCGAAAAATCAAATATTTAAAAACTATATCAAATAGTGCGTCGAATAATCGTAGCTTCCCCGAGATCATTTAATTTTCTGGTCCGATTTCTTGTTTAATATGACGGAATAGACTCTTGTCCAATGAAAACATAAAGTGTTTCAACATCGTACGTCGTCGGTATATTTATTTATGTAACGTTAAAATCAAGAAGTATTTGGTTTATTTATTTTTAAATATTCCGTATAATTGTAGGATACGACAAAACTAAAAAATCTAACGTGTTCAAAAATGCGAAATTCGAGGTAAAATAAATTTAGTTTAAAAAAGGGAACATACACGTTACATAATAAATCGCATTCACGGTAATCGTCTCCGGCCAACCGTTAAAACGGCGGGAAACACAATTTTCCCCGTAAATTGACCGTTGAAATTGGACTACGAGACACAACTTGATAATATTGACGCATGTTTTCCACGGGCGTGTAAATAAAACGCGAGACGTCAGGTTGTTGGGAATTTGCACGTTAGTCGAAGAATATTTTCTACTTCGGCTCGTCGATTCACACGCACGTTATAAACGAAAGGAACCGACGGCGTATGGACATATATTACGGTAGTTCGATAAATCATTATAATTTTGACGGTGGAAGGAAGATGGTCGCGATGAAAGGCGGTGAACACCACCTGACTTACGCATTTGACGGCGCAACGGGTAAATCAATACGAATCGAGTGTTTGTGCAAGCATTCGGCGCGAGTATTGACGAATTATTATTAATGGAAAGTCATAATAATATTTTCAGGCGTTATATTTATTCCGGTGTAAAAGTTTTATTTGCTTTCCGGTTGGCCGGGAGACCGCAGAGAATATGGATTTGTCGTTGGTTACACACACATACAAACATACACAAACATACACATACGGGCGCGTTCGTTGGTGCTCAGTAATATAAACACACACACACACACACACACACATACACGATTCTACGTGTATATACGATATTCTAATTGTGTTCGGTTTCCCTACGATTTTTTCGTTGTCGGTGTTTTGTTCGTTTCTCTTTCTTTTCGCATTCGCGTTTTTCGTTATGTCTTCACGGCGGCACGCACAATGGTGCTAAGCCGATTAATCATTAAAAAGTCAAAGGAAACGAGGTGGAGGTGACGGTACGGGTTAGCGGGATAGGGAAGTTAACCCGGTTGCCCGCGCCCCTGCCATATTTATTATTAAATTTTAAACTCTCGGTTCCCGACCCTCGGCGCACGAAGAATACAAAAGTATATACGACGACGACGACGACGACGACGACGTTGGCGGGGGCGGTGGCGGTGACGGTGACGGTGGAAGTGTTGGTGAAGGCCGCCGGGTGAAAAGTTTATCGGGGTGGCGGCTGGCGATAACCGGGTACGGAAGAGGGTTGGTCGCGGTAGCGGCGGCGGCAGTGGATTTCCTGCCTGGGGGCCATTGTTGAGAAAAAGCGGCTTTTCTTTATATGTGCGCAGAAAGGCCCGCCCGAAAAACTTAAGACCCAAAGACGCTAAACTTTCCTGAAAACTTTACTAATATAGTCAGGGCGTTATTTCTTATTTCTTAAAATTATTTTACGCACATTGTTTTCGACCCGGACGTCGGCGGTGCATACGCCCGAGGGTCGAACGCCGCGAGACGAATACAATAACAATAATTCGAAAGTTTAAATATTACATATTTTTGGAATTTTTCGTTTGACGAAAATTATCGGGTATTTAAGAGAAATCGTTAGTTGAATGATTTTTTTTTTGTTTACAAATGCACTTGATATTAAAATATAGAAATCGTTGGAGAAGTATAAATACGCGTTGGCGATTTTTATTTTTAATCAAATATCTACACTATCCATATATATACCGATGATCTACCTTTATAATATATGACGTACGATGTCTAAAAAATATACAAAATTAGAATTCAAAAGTTTAAAATTTCTCGATAAATGTATTAAAAATACTTCTTCAGACGATCAAAGAATTTTATTTAAATAATATTTCGTAACTTGTCAGGTGTCAAATGAAACGTATTAAAATTTCACTAAGAGGAGTTTTAATATGTTAAAAAATTATTATTTCGAAATAGTGCGATTTGTTGTTTGTATGTGTGCTCTAATATTTATAGAATACGTAAATACGTTGACTTTAAATTAAAATAGATTATGAAAGGAAAATTATGAAAATATTTTGACTCATCCTCCTAACATTGTTGTTATTACGAAATACGTTAAATAGGTATAAAAGGTTTTCTGTATTACATATGGTCGAATAGAAAGTTCTCCATTCACTGGAAATATCGAATTTCTTACATTTAATTCACATCAACCACACGACATTTGATTACTAATAATAATTCACAAGTTTTTCAACATCACATACTATTATATTATTCGACGAAACCATCGTAATTTGACATCGCTAAAATAACGTTACGAAATTTTAGAAAACGACGGAAAATATATTTAAACCTTTTAGTATCGAATAGATTCAGACATTTGTATCGTAAAAATAGTATTTTAGACTACGAGGATGGGCTTTCGTATTGCACAAATTTCTCGCATAAGTTTCTTAACCGCTGACCGTATAGTGAGTATTTTTAATATTCAGTGTGCCCCTAATTTCATTGTTTATTTGCGTAATGCCTAGTTAGGAAATATACACGAGATAAAAGAATAATATCGGATAATAAAAGTACATAACGGGACAAAAAAAATCGTTATAAATAAATATTTATTTACAAGTATTATTTACTTTTCGATCTTTATTATTAAACGTAATAATAAATACGAATCGATAGTGGAAAATAGTGAAACAACGCGTAGGGGAAAAACTAAATTACAAATTAAATTTAGCAGTAGGATCTTCATTGTCAGACATCATTAGCTTCCAGAGAGGTTCATTAGTCGTGTAATTAGAGGAACAAATTGGAACGCAAAATGGGGGAAAAGAACAATTAGATGGGGCGTGAGAGAACTTTAGTATCTATCGGGGATACTAGATCGGGGGAATCAATTTTATTGGACAAGAAGCTTTCGAGGAAATATAAGTTTATGATACGTCCAGTACGAGGGGGGGCTGGAAGGGGCTCGTAGTAATATAAAATATTGGTTGTAGATCGTTTACTGTCGATCCATTTTTTTTTATATAAAGACCACACACCGTTTCGAGTGAATTTTCGTCTATAGTCATTTATATCGTCGTTAAAATAGTACAACTATTTGGCGTGTACAATGGATTCCAATGGTCGTGTACGACCGTACGAAAATTACGTATTTTCAGTCTACGAATAATAATAATATACGGTCATCGTAACGTTGGTCGCGAAAACAATAGATTATTTATTAACGTATATAATATAATAATATTATTATCGTAACGTATTCCAATCTTGGACATGTAAATTCGTCGTTATAATTAAATAACACTATAGGCGCACACGAACATAGTATATACGTAATCGTGCTCTCATATTATATATATATATAAGTACTCGTGTTTCGGATTATGCGCGCGGAACGTTTCCGTCGTTGCGTAGCTCGTAAAGAAAAATTCCATTAAAATGCCTAATAGAATGGATATTGTTTGTCCATACGCGTTTTCGGCAGTAATTTAAAGGGTACTATTAAATCGGGGAACGAAATTTCTTAAGCTTCTCCAAAAAGTTTAAATGATTAATTAACGCGATAATTAAAATATATACTCGGGCGTTCTTTTGTACGATAGCTACGGCGTAGGTGTTTCTCGGGTACAACGCCGATAAATATTATTTAAATATTATCCGTTATACCGTTAATTTGGATTTATGTTACGTAAAAATCGTCGCCGCAGTGCGCGCTGTGTGTTGTTTTAAGCGAATGCATATTTTAATGAGAAATCTCATTAAACGATGAAAAAGATTTGATAATAATATCGTAATTATTACGAGTTAAGAATATAATGTACCGGGTTTTCCGAATGGCGCAACGCCCGTATGAACGAAATTAATAACTGTTCGGAATAAAACGCGGGACGTTAACAAATTGCGGTACGTTTCGGCCATACATTCGTATATCGTTCGCTTTACACGAAATAACTCGAAACGAATTCCGTCCACTCGACATTACGGTTTGGCTTAAACATTACGGTAGCGCGTATACACTTCCCGATAGTAAAGTAACGAGTTCGAAATACCGTCGATCTAATAACGACGACGTCGACATCGTAGGAGTTTTTCGACGAAATCGATAGCTTCCATAGACGCGTAACAATAGTGATATACGAGCGATTTTTTCGTAAACAAGAATAAATACGTCACATAAAATACGAACGGAAAAAATTCGGACGCGATAAAAACGCTACAAGTCCGTGGATTAAACGAAAAATAAATAAGGCCTATATCGAGTACTATACGGTAATATTGTATTCGTCGTATTACAGCGATATAAACGTTATTTTGTTCTTACGGTGACATCGTTTTTCTAATCGTAATGTCGTATAGATTGCGTGCGAATTAGTCGTTTTTATCGTACGCGCAATATTTTAAGCGCACAACAATGGGACACCGCCAACGCCACCGCCATCATCACGCGTACATTATGCGGTGGTGGTTAACCCTCGGTACGACTTTCGTCGCCGGTACGCTAACTGCACGATTAACACGGCGAAACGCAGAAATCGGTTACGTTCGAAAACGAGTACAGCCAATGAATAATGGTGACCAAGAAAGAAAATTCGTCGAATAGATGCCAAAAAAAAAAAAAAAATAAAAAACCCGGAACGTCGGAAACAGGGAAAATGGAGAGGATATAAAAGTAATATTATTACGTAACCGGGATGTTCTTCCGTGTATACGGAATTGTATAAACGCGATTGCGTGAAATCGTTTTTCCGAATACACTCCCCCCTGCTGTTTATATATATATATTTACGCCCATGTGCGCGCGTGCGTGTATCGCGGCACCATTGCGGTTTTATCGTTTTTACCCTTCCTAATATAACTCGTTTTTTTCCCTAACGATTATTATTATTGCTTTCTCTTATCTACTTAAAACTTTTGGACGATATTAGTTTTTTTAACGTTTTTCCCCCTTCCCACCGCACTTAAACTACGTTATATATATATATATACGTATAATTTCGATAAAATAATAATAAAAATAATAATAATAATAATCGTAAGCCGTTCGTCGTCGTCGTCGTCGTCGTCGCCGCCGCCGTCGTCGTCATTGCCGCCGGTGGAAAAAGGCTAATGGCTTTTCACGGGGCTCGACGATGAGGTTGCTCGCCCGCGCGGGCGCGTGTATAGTCGTCGTCGACTAATGGCGGAAATTTACATTTAAATCCTTTTTTCCATTTTCTCTGTCGCGCGCGTTTCTTCTTTTTCCCACCGTTTTACCCTTTACCCTGTTACAGCTCCTTGGCTACCACATCGTGGTACATAATCCGCGCCCACGTTTTTTCACCGCCGCCGCCGCAAAACAACACTAACATAATACGGTTGTTACGACACAATCCATCCGCGTCCGAATACTCGGACAAAAATAATCCGCTATCGCGTTTAACGCGTTATTTCGTACGAGGAAAGTCGTTTTTCGTATTATCTATCAATCGCGTTCGTGATTTTGATCGAAGGCAAAACGCGCAATAACGCCCGTAAAACACTGTTATTCGATCGAATTAATGACCGAAATCGGGAATTTCCTATTTTTCCCGCGACTTTAGTTAGCGAACAACATTTCAATCGCGGCATACAAAATACGTTTTCTATTACCGGCCGCAGTTCCGTCGGCAACGCCGTTTGTTTTTCGCCTTTAGCCGCCGCCGCCGGATCGGTCGCCGCCGCATGACCGTTTCGCGCGTAAATTCTTCTTCGTCGTTTTCTTTTCTAATTACATCCCCACGCCGCTACCACCTTTGTCCTTCTTAGGCATGTCATCTTTCTTCATTATATATACGCGCGCACACCGCGCTCACTTTTCTCTCCTCTCCCCGAAAACTCGGGCCCGAGCTCTCACGTCTCATCAATTAACTTTCTAGTTCAATTCATCTTTATAATGATCCGGACGTCACGCCGTAGTACTGCCCCTCTTTCCACTCCCCACCCACATCCCACCCACCTGGATCCCGCCCGGACGCGTTCGTCACCCGTCTCGTCCGCTCTCTTTTAATATTATAAATTGTTTCCGCCCGCTTCGGATAGATCGATATCAAATAAATTGTTCTCCGGTACACGCTCGCAGGTTCGTCCTCACTGGCCGGTGTACTCGACGTATTTCGTTTTCCCAACATTACGTGAAACACCGACGGCCACTTTTGTCCGTTTTCCAAATAAACGAGTTACCGTGGTTATGAAAAAAAAAATCCCCGTGTGTACGAATATACATTATTTATATTTGCAGTAAATTGAGCAATTGGTTTCGCTATAGTTCGTTCTAAACGAAACGTTTGAAATTTAAATTACATAAACGTTAATAAACTTCGCCGTACGGAATGTTCAACTATTTAATTAAAATCGGCACGTGTATATTTATAATTTTATCGATTCCACTTTACATCGAATTTATTATTAAATTGTTAATTCATTTTACGGATATATATATTTATATTACAAAGAGTAACGGACGTGAAAAACTATTTATAGGTTATAAACTTAACTACGTTATAATAAAATACGGCGTCGGATTCGAGCACATTATTCTATGTAATTAACAATTACATTTACGTACGCGTTAAAATTCGTCGATATTATTTTTACTACGATTAAACGGAAATAAGTATTTATTGTTAATTAAAAATGAGTTGAAATTTAAAACGATGAAAAAATGAAATGAGAAATTCTATATATTAATAAAAACAAAAATGGTAAACGCGGCCCATATAGTAACCAACAAAATTTAGACTTTCGAAATCAACCGATTCCGATGGTTAGACGAATGCGGCGGATTCACGAATGATCGACGTTTTAATTGGACGGATTACCCAACGGATAAGCAGGAAATTCCGTAATTTCTGGTGATTATTTATTATGATCAATGTCGATTTCCCGTTCCGTTCCGTCAACTAACCAATCAATAAATATCGGTCTAAATTTCGTTTGAAATTCGTACACGTATGCGTCGATTATATTGGTTTAAAAAGCGCAAACTTTTTTACGATATTTGAGTGTAAACGTGATACATTAGGTATATGTATATGTATATTTTTTTTTGGAACATGTATGTGTATACGAGTGCGCCGTACGTATATTACAATTATAACGCCGTTGTTCAAGACGATATATCGAGTCACAACGGTTAGGTCACTAAACGCTATTCGCTTCGTTGTATTTGTACTACACTCAGTAACACGTTAGGTAATTTCGTTAAAATTCGTCTCTACGTTAAGAAAATATAACGAAAATTGTTCGCCTTATAAGTTGATTCATCGTTAAAACGCGTCACAAATATCGAAAATTTAACAAAAACCAATATGACGTCAGTGATTCGTATAAATTCCAATTTTCGCCGTTTGGCGATCATAATTCACGTTTAAACTCGAACAGAAGGGTTTTCTGTTAATTTATCGCGTTAGACGGACGTTATTTACGTACTTACAACAATGTATCATTGATGTTACTTCAAGTTCGTTCACTTATTGTTATGAAATTCTACTGCCATGTATACATTATTCGTTTATTGTTACAGTAAAATTATACTTTTAAATTTTCAATTTGGCCTATACAAGACCAGTGTGTAATAATAATTTCAATACGTTTTGCAAATTACGTTAAAACATATCACTGGGCGTTGCTTTCTCGAATACCGATAGATCAAAATCAATGATAAATAATTATAACGAATAAAAATTGTCAGTAGCGTGCCAAACCAGTGCAATACAAGAAACGGGAGCCGATTTTCAGATTTCTACCGTATACGAATTATTAATAACATCGAACATCGGTTGTTTAGTGTAGGGAGCATATGTTAAAAATAAATGCTTGTATGAGTGACGAAAACTTTGAAAACACGCTATTTTTTTTTTATTTCTAATATAAATAATAATTTAACTTTGTTATTCGTCAATAAAATATACATAAATAAAATACGAGTTGAGAATTTCGAACTATCTAGACCATTGTTTGATATTGATGTTGATTTAATTGGCATTAAAACATATTTTAAAACTTTATTTTAAAAAACGTTCCCGTCAAAATTATTATTTTACCATATATAATATTGATACGTAAGAAGAATAATGCAAATAACTACAAAACCCATAAAAATCTTATAATCACTCAAGGATCCGGACGTTTATTCCAAACAAATTATTTAAATTTAAATTGGAATGTAATATATTAATACTCTACATTTTTCTTTTTTTTATTGTATCGTAAAAGAAACGTAGTCATTGCGTCATAGAAAAGTAAAATCGTTACAATTTTATTTAAATAACGGTAAAAGTAACGTGCTAAACGTTAGTATGTATTCGTAAATGTAAAAAAAATTACGAAATACGCTTAAAAATCGTATACATTTATACGTTAAACATTAATTTATAACTAAAAACTTACAAAGCTAACAAGCTCGAAACAATTATAAAAATCGATATTTCATATATAGCGGCGAGCCGAGGGGTTTTATTAATATTTTGGATATAAAAGCAATGATAAATCATTGTATTCGTAAAACGGTTTTCTGAGCGACGCTAATCGTTTATTGTAATTAATGAATTCGTTAAATATTGTCGAAATATTATTTATGTTTAGCTGGTATTAAATTTGGAGCTCTATAAAACGTACAAAAATTGTCCATATCCGAAACGTAAATGTCGACAATTTCACCAGGTTATATTTTTGTAAGTTATAGAACATTTTTAATTACACTTTGGGAAACAGCTGGAAAAATGGAATAACGTGTGGATTAAAGTACCGAATAGTTTCAATTTAATACAGAAAAGTAATATACGCCGAGATTATCCAATTCTTCGCTCTACACAAAAATGTTTTTATAGTTAAAACAAAAAAAAAAACAATATTTCAACGACAATATGTTCTCGGTTTCGCATGGAACCTAAAACAAGTACAGAAAAAATTACTTTGTACGAGCGCGCCAAATTTTTGGATTTTATATACGAATTTCGACTAAATATGTTAATAATAAATACACTTTTATCGTATAATCTCTATACTAATATTGGTAATTGTGGTAATTATACAGGACAGACAAGTTGTTCTTGTATCGGAGTTATTTTTGCGCGTTGTTTCCGGATCATAAATAATAAATTCCTCGGAATGGCGAAACAGTTACCGAAACGTTTGAAATACGCGTTTGGGCGTTGATTATATCGATACAAGATTCGAAAATTATACTAATAATTCTGTTTAACCAAGTAAGCGTGCGAAAAGAAACAAGAAGTACGCGTTTTCTAAAAATTCACAGTGGCGCGCGAATATCGTCACGGCATAATAATTATTTAATGTTCTACGAAAGGAATGGATATAAATTATTAATACGTTAACGTTGGCGATATTTCATACACCGCACTTGATAACGACGCGTCTCTTCGTTTCTCGATACAAAAACAGTCGTTTGTGGCTATCTTATTAGGGTCGGTGACGCGGTCAACAATTTTGAGGTTTTCGTTCCGGTCTTTTACTCACTAACACACACATTTTCTCTCTCTTTCTCATTGTCTTTTTTTATCTACACACCATAGTATATAAACTTACACATACACTATTACCCTTTTACCGGAACAATCGCAATCGACAGTGGCGACAAAAACAACAAGAAAACTCCCTGTTCGGGAGCCATCTTTTTCCGACCGGAAGTCTATGAGACAATGTGTGTGTGTGTGTGTGTGTGTGTGTGTGTGTGTGTGTGTGTGTGTGTGTGTGTGTGTGTGTGTGTGTGTGTGTGTGTGTGTGTGTGTGTGTGTGAATGTGCGCGTGCGTGTAGGTGTGTGTAGTGGAGGAGTCGTATGGGGTTGTGTTGTGGATGGGAGGGAGTGGTCGGTAAAACATCGAGCACAAATGTGCATATATACATAAAAGCACCTGCAGAAATGCCGAACGGCGGCGGTGGCAGGGAAAAGAAGAAAGCCGCCGCGTGGCCAACCCCATCGATTCTTTTTTATGCGTACCACTCCGCCGTTGCCGTTCACCCCACTACGACCGCGCGTCATGTTCTGGGGTGAGAAAACGTCACGATGAACCTTTTTCAACCCCACTACACAGATCTCTTTTACACCGCCGCGCCGGTCCTCTTTTTCTTTCACGCGTCTTTTATATTCCGCGCGATCAATCGAACTATACACACATACACGCTAAAACCCTTCCGAAAATCCACCTCACTTCCCTAACACTATACACCAGAAATCGTTATTTATTCTCAAGTCACTTCAATGCGTGCGCGCCCCGGGCGACCTTTTTTTTCTCGTCAACGATTTCGGGGCCCCCGGACACAAAGTCGGCAGAAATCCGAAAAGTTTCCATCTCTGCATTATACCCGCGCGCGTTTATATTTATTTATTTATTCGTTCGTCGTTTTATCTCCCTTTAACCGGACCGGAATTTTAAACGGACGAAAAAATAGTCGCGTACAACTTTCGGAAACCCAATGATTGCCAGCGAATGACGACGACGACCCAAACGGGTCGATTTCGATTCAAAACTGCCGGCTGCTTTGCCACGCGTAATACCTATTGCGCCAAACTACGGGTTTGTTGCCACTATAGAATACGCGTTTAATAACGGTATACGATTATGCGAATTTCGTTTGATTATTTCAAATATGGTCCTTCGTGCATTCCTGCATTTCGATTTTTGTTTTCATATACTTTTACTATAACGTTCAATATTAGACATCTACGCGATTTCGCTCTTAAATACGAAATCTAAACGAATATTATCCGAGTACGGTCGAAATTCCAGATTAAAAATCACTGTATTAGTCAACGCGTATTGTGATAAATTGAACGGAATACGTACCATCCGGTATTATTAAATTATTCGTTAAGAAAAATCGTACAGAAGGTGTATGACATTTTTGTGAAGAGCTAATACAATTCGGTATTATTGATTTTATCAGCGTGACTAATCGCGACTATCACCTTCTGGATAAAAGGCGATAATACTGCAAATGTCCGTTCGGACGGTTTGTTTGATTGGCAGTTTTACAGTCGCGTTATTATTTTGAGTCCGTAAACAATGGTTGCATTTGATGAAAACGATTACGAGCGAATTCCGTATATTTTCTCTTTGTAATGTATGTAGCAAAAAAATCGTTACGGAATGTTCTCGATTTTTTTATTATTATTATTATCGTTGTTAGAATATTTTGTACGTCCGAGCTGGCTTCAAATTTTTGCCGAAATTTGGCCGTGTCTCAAACGGATTTTTCGACAGTTTACCAAATATTCGATAATTCTATACAGTTTTTAAGAAAACCGCCGGAAAATTAAAAAAAAAACTGTTTCAAAATATTATTGCGAAATCGACTTCGTTGTAACGAACTAGAAATTAGTTTATTCTACGAAAATACAAAATAATGACAATTTCGTTTCACCGAGTTTATATTTCACGCCGTAAACTCACATATATAACGAAGATTTTACAATTTTGATAAACTAGAACGCGTAACAATATACCTACTACTGTGTCATTTCTGATATCTGTTGAACGTATCTGTACGAACACCAAAACTCGCTAATTACTCCCAAGAGTCCTCCTCATTCCCCTCTCCCAATTTGTTATATTACGTTGTTTCGCATCAAATATTTTTTTCCAATTATTACGATAATGTACACTCGTGTTGTGAGAACTACGAAGAATATCAGAAGATCGAAATGTGTTCGGTTTTGTAAAGTCTGCTTAGTGTTAATTTTTTTATGAACGTACAATGATATATTTCAAACAATATTGATGGTCAATCGTTCGTTTATACGCGATCGTAGCACTAACGTGTACTCAATCAATTTTTCCCAGTCAGGAAACTTTTAAAAAACGTTTCCAAATATGGGAACCGACGAAATTCGCTCCAAATTAATTTTTCGTCGAATTCTTCAGTACTATTTTCTTAATGACAAATACACGAATGTCCAAATAATAAAATATATAGTTAGAAATTGTATAATCAAGATAATTATATTCTTATTATATAAGCGGTGAAGTTGTTTGTGTTTACTCGTTTTAATAACCAATATAAATGGGATATAAAAAAATTATATTTTATTTACGCGTTGTACAATAGAACGAAGTCTTTAAACCAAAAAAAAAAAAATGAATAATTATTATTTTTTTTACTATAATTTATGATTACTCTTTGCGGAGTAACAGCTGCAGAAATAGAAAGCATACATTATTGATAATGTTTACAATACATTGTTTATATAAATAGCGTATTGTAAGGACATTTGATTAAAAAAGTATATAAATTTAAAGACGAAATAATCGTTTTTCGTTTGTAAGCCTCTGTTGGTCGTAATGATGATATTTCAACGAAAATATTTAAACGTTATTTTTACAAAACGTAACTTCAAATACTCAAAATGTACGCGCATGTAGTTATAATCTATTTACTTTTTATTTAACGTTATGTAATATCAATATAAAGAAAAAAAGATATATATATATATATATATATATATATCATTTCCTCGCAAATATATGTTATAGTTTTTCAGCGATCCTAATAGTTTTAACGATTTACGAGCCAGTAAAATATACCGACGTTTGAATTTCGTAATATGTCGCTAAGTCGTGTATTTCGATACCAAAACTGTTAACGGGAATGATGAATAAACAAGAGATAAGAATTCTCTTTTCGTAATAAACGTCGGATCAATGAGACACCTTAAATTTGAGTGGTGTGTGTGTGTGTGCATGCGCACGCGCGTGAAGATATTATTTCGGAAACACGATCGGAAAAAGATGTTTATTATAATATTATGAGCCAACCGTCGGTAAAATATTGGCGGCGACGTTATTAATTCCGAAACGGGTAATCCAATTCTGATTAATCGTCGGTATACGACGTGCTAGCACGGAGAACGGTACACGCGGGAAAAGGACGAGCGCGATATTCATTAATTTTTTTTCAGCCACATACTCGACTGGCGTATTATACACGCGTAATAACAGGGTCGAGTGGCCGTTCAAATAGCTCTGGTTTAAATGGTGTAAAAAGGGACGAAAAAAAACACCGGACGCGACGATGTAATTAACCGCATTTTTCCCTCTCGTCGGGGAAAAAAATATTGTTTCTTTTTTTTATCCCACGTCGCCGTTCTATATACGCGAGCGTACCCGACTTTTTTTTATACCGTTATCTCTTTGATACCTACCCGTGACCACAATGCGCAGCAGGATCGTTTTAATTAACACATGTTCAGCTTAACGATATTTTTTTTTGCCTTTTCGGGTTTTTTCTCTGACCGTAAATATAAACAAAACGTTATTTGAATGAACAACACCGACCCAACAAACAATTTACTTTTTTTCCAACCCTTTTACTCCTATTCACACCTTTTTTTACTACTATTACTACGCGATTACGTTGAGCGCGGCGAACGCAAAAAAAAAGTAATTCCATTCGGTTTTTTACTTGCGTTTGAAACGCCCTCAAATACATTAAACGAACGTACGCCACATACACAGAATTTTGTGGATATTACGCATTGAGAAACGTATCGAAATAAATAAACATATATTGTACACGCGTGTATACCGTTCGTAGCACTCGAGGGACGACGCAAATTGAATGTTCACACGGTAGGAACACCTTCTGTTAAAAGTTAAAAGTCATATGGTAAGTTTATCGGAGTGAAAAAACGTTCGATTTATCGAAAACTATAATAACAATAATAACGGACGTGTCGATCATATCTCGAAACGGTCCCGTCCACTGATTCGTTACGAAATGGATTATATATACATATGGATTTTTACGAGACGAGTAATCGATTGTATATTTAATCCGAAGCGAAATTATTATTTGGAATCCGTTACGAACATAAGTTGGGGACGGTTTAATATCTTATGATAATACCGACGTCGAAACAAATCACGAAAATACGAGATTGGGTACTCCGGGAAATTCGTTTTTGCAGTCCGTACAACCGTTGGTAATTGACGCAAAATATTACCGTGGTACGCGCGTACCGAAAAACGCGATTATTCGCCATCGAATTAACGAGTTACGGTATCGCGTTCGTTGTTCCAATCGAATTAACGGTCACCTCTCGTACCACGCGCACCGCCCGTTCGTTAACGCCTTGAAAGTTATAAACTGAAATTCGTAATTTACGTCCGCGAAAAAACGCGCGTATTTCGCTACGAATTGCCGTAATCGCAAGCTGTTTTACGCAATAACGCGCCGTTCGATTGTCCGGCGGTAAACGCTTTTCCCGATAGAAATTTACGTCCCGATACTCGCGAGCGTACATTTGACACGATTTTCCGTTTCACTGGGGAAACCATAACGATAAAACGATGGGGAAAAATTACGAAAATGAATCCAAAATACGAACGAATAGGGTCAACGTAGTCGTCACGTCTGATTATTTCGCAGATTCGCGATTATGTTTATTATTTGTACCTACCGATTATCGGCCGTTTAAAATCCCGAAAAATACACCGATATTGGCAATACGATTACAAAAAAAAAACCCTCGTCACTAAATTAACTTAACATAATAATCGATCTGTTGCGACAAATATCGATTTTTTCGGCATATTTTTATTTTAACGTTCGATTTATAACGCGCGAACGTAGTGGACAACGGATACATTTATATTTAAGTATAAAAAATACGATTTACCAGTGATTTTTCGTCATTTCTTTTAAACGAACCAACTATTTCGTGGAATAACTGCGTTCAATACACTGTTTAACACACAAACACACATACACACATATACATTATAACGCGGGTATTGTATTATGCACCTGCCTACGGAATAGGAAACGCGCGTGATGATTTATCCGTCGTGTGATCCAAAAAGTCGCTTTATTGTGTACCGTTATATTGCGACACAGAGAAGTGTAGCGCCTCCTTTATTCTCTCTCATATCCACCATTCCCGCGACTATAATATATGATTATTATTTTCGTACACACGGTAATAACGATAATAATAATTATTGTTGTGTTACGTTGTTATAAGTGATAACGGGCGTATAAAAGAACATCGCGAGACGAGATTTTCTGGTGTGTGCATGTATGTGTGTGGACGCGCGCGCAAAAAGTGCGTTTGTTCTCGTGGAAAATAAATGGCTCGCTGAATGGCGAGGCGGATGCGCTCGTTCACGGCAAGGAGGAAGCTCGTGAGAGTGCAACGGCTTTTTGTCCGCGACCGTTCGGTATTTCTCCGTCTCTACTATAGCCCGCGCACGATACTGTATATCGTTTTCCTTCTTCAGCCGGTTCTCCATTTTCCTTCCGGCGACGCGCCGCGCAAATCGCTTTTCTATGGTAAATATAACACTGTCTGTGTAAACGCGCAGACACGAAATATTCGCGCGCATTGTGTGTGTGTGTGTGTGTGTGTGTTCGTTGCATGCCCCCGTCGCAGTGTTGAAAAACGTCGTCGTTGTGGCTGTGGATAGACGACAAAGAAGACGAAGCAAACGTGGTTGGTACGAACATCGATGGGCGAGGAGTAGTGGGTAATTTAAAGCAACGGGTATGGAGACGAAATCTTCCGTAATTCTCGGGGTCATATATTATTATTATTAT
>JAIPRN010001850.1:0-38317 GCA_025469175.1 Geopemphigus sp. TES_GeoC_2020
GATACTATTTACGCGACGGTACCGTCGAATTTCCTTTTTTTTTTTGTCGCGCGTTATATTCAACGGTTGTCCGTCGAAGTTTACATGTCCGAACTGAAACGTTTCTAAAATTGATCGATACAGTCGGAAGTCGAGTGTGTACAACGGAGCAGCGGGCTCGGAAAAAAAATAGTCGACGATATTTCGACGGTGGAGTGAGAAGGGTTAGGTAAAACAATTAACCCGCTATCAAACGGAATAATACGTTACTCCCGAAACGTACAATATTTAGTAGTTGTATTAACAATAACGAATGTTCGTCATCCACGCGCACTCATCGCGGTTGTTCGAGACCGGTTTCTCGATACTTTATTATATAAGACGTGTAATCCAATAGACGCGCAATAATGGCCCTTTTATAGCGCGTCATTTGATTTGTATTAATGTACCTAATCGAAGAATTATTACGCACGTCGTTGTAATGTATCGAGCATGCGCGCGTGGCTGGATGCTAATATAACGTGGTTATATTATAATTGCGTTACGCACGTACGTTTCCGTTAGGACGACAACCGCGAAATGAGAGACCCACCATAGGTTAAACGACGGAATTTAGAGAGCGACGACGCCGCTATAGCGAAATGTCCCGAAACGATATGCACGACGCCTCTCGTCTGTTGATTTGTCGCGACTCTGTTATTGGTAAATTGTCCGATTCGGGGACGACATACGTCGGCTATAAGCTTACGTGTAGTTTTACTAATGTAGGCGGGTAGTAGCCACGGGTGTGTATTCCGCGCCTTAAACGCTTTCACGGCGGTAGATAAAGCGAGACGAACACGATTAATTCGTGCGGACCGTTCTATAAAAGACCACGGGGTTGTGTCCGACGCGTTTTGGGTAACGGATACGCCGTCGTTGTAGGACGCACCCGAACGCGGATGGGAGGCAACGACGAATCTCTTTGTTCGTTAAATATTCGCCAATTTAACGACGGCCGCGTTGATTGTAGAGATTGTAAGTGCCGGGCAGTAATGACCCAGTTCGGTTAGTTAATCGTGCAAAATTGGACCACCGTCGTGGATCGCCGACCGTATGAACACACACATACATAGCGCCACGCGGTTTAATTAAAACGCGCAACAGATGCCCCGGGCGAACGGACGTGTGTGCGAGGTTCAATTTACGGCGGATAATGAATAAAAATTATTTAATAATAAATAAAAACGGGTTTACTTATTTTCGCGCGTACGCATTTAAATTTCGTTTCATTCGCGTTGCGGCACAAAAGTGTTGCCGGGGAATTAAAGCGACGACCCGCCCGTTTCGCGTACGTTATAATTATACATTTTTTGATTTTGACCCATGCACGGTTACTGCGCGCAACTCGAGGAACGGCACAACGTTATTCCTTTTTTTTTTTGTTATTCCGCGAAACTGTAACGGTCGAATAATTTGCGCGGCGACGACGGAATAAACGCGTTGGGCTATCTTCTATTTCGAAAAGTCATTGGTGTATGAACACTTCGACTAACGCTCGCGATAATAAAATGAACGGGCGATACGCGTCGTTCAACGATTTCGCCAACGGACACACGGTTGTCATTTAATTTCCTCCCTAGGGACGACAAATATTCTTCGATCGCCACTCGCGTGAGTCCCTTCCTAGATACGCCACCAAATTGCGACGCGACGTGTGTTATTACTATTTAAATCGTAAGATCGTCTTAAGTCGAAACCGTATCGACCTAACCGCGGTGAACGCATAATGTGAGCAAAAAAATATTCGAATATCGTTCTCCCGTAAACTTCAAACAGCCGTGGATCCATAAACCGTTTTGTCGTTGTTTGTTTTTCGGCATCACGAACGAGTTATTTATCTACAAGTTAAATATTACACGTAGAATTTCCTGATTTTTCATTGGTTAATTTTAGCAACCGAAATTTGAACAAGAAACGTATTCGATAATTTCGACGTCGAATATTTGTACATTTACGGTTCAATAGGAACGATAAAAACTAATAAATAAACGTTGAGACGAATAAGCGAAAAATTAATCAATCGAGTTAACGGTATGACGGCGTTTCGAACGAACTCTTTGTACTATAGATGTGTATATATGAATATATAATGATCCGAATATCAAGTGTCCGAAAAAATGTACTTGAAATTCGCTTTTAGTCCGGTCACTAATTTAACGTGTTTATATACACGCACATGACATACGCACACACTACAGTCACCACCGTATAGTAGTTGTCTTCGCATAATCACCTCTCCGCCAAACCTAACCTAACCCACATACACGCACCACGGGTTATTCAAACTCATAAATTCGCACGCCATTTCTCGGCGTATTCTGAACAATATTTTTGTATTTTTTTCCTTTCTTAGAGGTCAGACTACTAGCTATTTGTATACTTATACACAAACATTAAGATTGTCGAACCGCGCCACAATGTCGATTTTTTTCTTTTTTACATTTTAAATAACTACCAAACTGGTAATTCGCAATAACATTACGCTATATATATATATAGAGTCGAACACGATCAACGTGGGTCAATATACTCCAATACATAAGCGCCACACATCGTACAAGTATATGGGATGGACACGCGTGTACGTTTAGTTTTTATACATATAGAGGGGATGTATACCTACGTATAACGAGAACACGAATATTTCCTTTATTTTATTATTTATTTTTATTCGTTTATAGGTTATTATACTGCGCAAAAAAAGATTCATTATTGTGTACCGTAAATTCTACACGAATCGCACACGTGTATACTCAAATACACATATATATAAAGTGAAAACGATTTAAAAAAATATATTCGCGTTAAACATATATATATACGTATAGATAATATTTTCTCCAAATTCTGTGTCATCGCCGTTTTTATGGTCAATTTTATTTAAATTTAGAAAATAAAATCAGAATGCGTAGTGGCAACTTGAATGTTTATTCAACAATTTACATACATCACAATACATACGCGTTTATACACACACACATATAAATATATTTAAGGCATTAACCGGGAGAAAATTGCGGGTAGGTAATAAAAAATGATAATTTTTATATTTATAAATTTTAGTCGGTCATTTTCTTCGCGGCGAAATTAATATATCCATATAGTAGACGCCGCGGCCTCGGGCTAGGCATAAATTTAGTTCGGAAATTATTTCGAACGTGTATTGAATACTACTACCGGTGTAGTAATGACGTTTTCAAAAAACCCCTTTTCCGCAAAGGTGACTGACCCTCCTGTATTAAATATAAAGATCGACCGTCAGCTACATAATTTATGTATGACTACTTGATTTCAACCAACTACGTACATCATATATGACAATGCGAATTTTCGTCCAACGATCGCGTATTTAGATTATTTGTGTTTAAACGTATCGCGTTATTTGTTTGTGTGTGTGTGTGTGTGTGTAGCGGTGAACAATATGAGTGTGTATAATAATATTATAATATGTACCTATACATTTATATGCTTATTATAGTATGTACGTAGGCGGTCATCTCCACACCTTTAGCTCGACGAATTCGTATTATTTTGCGTAACACGTATTATTTGTTCATCCGACGATTCCGGCGTACGAAAAAATCGTCTTTGGTCTCGGTCGATTTAGCGTTTGTTTCGTTCTCTACGTGGCCGATGTTTTCGAAAACACACCATCATCCCCGGGACAGACAAAGAGAATTAATATTTCGCACGAGTCATATTTCTCGGTTAAACCATGTCCGATTACGGGACCGTCGCGCGCTCTTCCGTTTCCACCAAGTCATTTCGATGTTTCTGGCTTGCCTACAATATGTGTATCGACACGCGAATAAACACAAAGACAAACAAGCGCGTCTTCGATCGTTCTTCCATCCGCTTGTCCTCGTCACATATCTATATCTACATATAAATATATGTATGTACAGGAAAATGTACACGCACCTGGCGAATAATACTCGATCTTATTTTCAACGGTCAAATCGTATAACCGATTTAATCAATGGGTTAACCTATGTAGGATTCATGTTACTCGATCAGTTCGAATCTAAAAGGACTCGTTCACGATGGCGCGAAATTCCCGCCGGCGCTATAATTGAATACCCCTCGGTATTCATAATACGCCGCCATACGTCGTTCGTCTATTGTCCCAACTTGAAAATGGTCAACACCGAACCTGGTCAATCCGTATATTTTCACATGTTATTTCGGTCGGCCGCGCGCGCGGTGCCTACGCTCGAAACCAAATGACAATGCCCGAACGTCGGACGATATGTGTCTACGTATACAGCTGGTAATTATTCTTGTATTTGAGTACTCGCGTGTACTTTTGGTACGCCGGAGGGAGTTGTGGAAAAAACAATGTCAAGTCGGAATTCTGGGTAAACCGGAATCTTGTAGTACTTATGAGCTCAAAATACGGACACGTATTTATCATCCTATCCCGCGGCACGCTAATAACTAAATATATGAAACGCGTAACGTAATAACACTTCCTCGAAACCGAAAACTGGGGTAATTGTTTTAGATTAACAGTGTCACGCACGTTGACCGGATTCGGAGAATATTTCGGGTTTTTCATTAACGTCGGTTTTTACTTCTGATACGTGTAAATATATTTAGCTGTCCGTGGCATACGGTGTAAGTAACGAATTTTATTTTACCACTAATTGACATTTTCTACGTTGGACTACGATCGCGCTAAATATTATTCGCCCAAACGGAATGTTTAGAAGTAAACGTCATATATATATATATATATATAGGTATTCTAATAAAACGTTTTCCTACCGAAATAACAAATCACTCCTCAATTAACGCAATAAATATTTTCGACGTAAGAACACTTTTCGCCCGATATGTTTAAACTTAAAGGTTTTAAATGCCAGAATCCGTAAGAATAAGGTATTTTAACTGTTCGTTGTTAATTAATCTAGATATTTAAAATATAAATATTTTCGCGTAACAAAATACTGACAAAACTAAAAACAAAATTTTGAATGTATAATATAATCGATTTTAAAGATAACCGTTTTTGGCAATAAATAACGTTTGAAAAACTCCAAATGTATATAGGATGTGAATATTGTAGACGGAATTCAATATAGCACTTAGGTGTATAATTATGTATATATTTCGATTTAATGTTTTTATTGACCACGTGAATGTCTGATTCATTGTCACACGGTCGTTGTATTAATAATCCATAGAAATATTGGTAGATTAATACATTATATGTTACGTAACTCGTTCTATCCCTGTCACCAAGTTCATGATTTATTGAAATTGTATATATATAATCAGGATAATAAACTCGAAAGCAATTACGTACGAGCTATTTAACACGTGTCATTTGAGTATATACAGAAAACACAGATAATTTTCTATGATCAAAAGTATATTATGACTAATTAATTATAGTCCATGAGTGAATATGTACACGAGTTGAAAAAAAAATTGCTTTTTGTCATAAAAACTGATATTGAATGTATTCAAACGGTGTGTCATCAATAGTTTACTTCGAGGTAACGTGCGGAATATTAATACTTTTAGACCGTGCGCGTGTGTATTGGTACACGAGTTTTTAATTCGACGCATAAAGTACACGGAGGAATGTCCTGTAATGGATTTTTTCTATACGGCCGAAGTGTCTGATGGATGACTGTAATTTTATTTTACCCAATAAACTGGTTATACATACGATACATTTGTTTTTACACGTTAATCCAGAGATGAAAGAATTGTCTTAATAAACTTACATATAATAAAATATTAATTCTAAAAGTGCCAGTTTTAAAAATTTGCATAAAAAAAATCACGCGACATATTTTGATCGAAATGCTCGTGAATATATTTCGAAGAAAACATTTTTGAAAATCTCGCGAACATAACTCCATACAATTTTCTTTTAAACAGTATACGTTTTTCTCGACGACGTATAATATAAAAATTAATTTAAAAGTGGTATTAAATTTGTAAAAATTAAAATACTATACACGACCGTTGTTATCGTTCGTTCGTCCTTGTATGTATATATAAAGATTATTTTCCGCGTGTTTTCTTTTTACAAAACAACTTCAAGTGTTATTGAATCGGATTCGTTCGGTTGTTCGCCAAAACCAAAAACAATATATTAGTAGTAATGTCAGATAATGAGGTGTGAACGACCCGATTTTATATTATTTTTTTGAAAACACTTATTTCGCTTGATGAATAATATAAGTACATTTGACAATTTCGCGCTGTAATGTTTATGTATAAATATACTTCGCCGGTTTTGTACACACATGAAAATAAACGAATTAGTCCACGAAAAGGCACGTACAAAATTCGTCATAATTAATATTACGCACAATATTAAATCCGTTCACGTATTTATAATATCGTTAATGTGTCCACGTGTTTCGGTAATGAATATAACGAGTTTGTCTAATCGAATATATAAAAATCACCATACGTGCGTATGAATTGTACGAATGAGCCGTTACTTTTTTTAATTTAACGAAACCGTTAAATATTTAATATCGTAATCGCGCATGTAAACAAACGGGCACTTTTTTCGCGCCACTACCGCCTCCGTTGTCGCTGTCATTGAACCTGTGTCACATTGGCTGACGACCTTGACGCAAGACATCGTTTATTCACATTGGCCGGGTAGATCGTTTAATATCGTAAAATTATTTTTTTTTAAGTACATTTATTGCCCTCGTCTTAAACAACAATAGTAATATTAAAATTTTTATACATATATATATATATATATCCGTATTTTCATGTTTTTTATTCGTATATACATATTTTTTTATTATTATGAGTATTAATTTATGTTATTAAATTTTTACTTTATCTTTTTCTTATACTAATAATATATTTTTCTGCGTGTACGTATATAAACATATATTACGCTATTATACGTACACAAGTATTGAACGTACATTATGTTATTACAATATAATACATTATATATATAAATGCGTGAACATAATATTACCCCCTATGGTTTCGCGGTCCAAATACTAAAAAATAACGCGAAAAAACCGCGCGAACGTGACGGTCGGTGAGTAGAATACCATAAAATGATGGCTACGATATTTTTGGACCAAAAATACGAATAATAGATGTTTCGAAATAATAGCCAACATTCTAATTGACACTGATTGCTAGCCTAAATGCCTGTAAATAAGTGTGTAATTATAAAACAGACACCCGCTCGTATTAAAAATGTAGGCGTTATATAGTTTTAGGACGATTAAAGGATTAATTACAACGTATAGTTTACGAATACCGCCAATAGCTAAGCGAAAATCGAATTGGGATCGAAATTCAAGGACGTTGTTTATTCGTTATTTTGCTCGATTCGTCTTAGCACTGTTTTAATACAGAATAATCGAATCTCAATAATATGTTCAACACAGTATAGAAAGTTTCAAAATATAAAGGTAGCTTATACGATTTTAGGAAAAGTTGTTACATAACAAAAATCAATTAATCGAACTATCTTGATTGGAGAAATGCAAAAATTATACGCTACTCGTTAGAAAACAATTAGTTCAAATTAATTTTAAGAGACTTTCTTCTTGCACGCAATGTAACATCGCATTACTACAATCATATTTTTAAAATGTTTCCATTTCTCTGTTAAAAGATTCGATATTATTAAGTAATTTTTTTTGAAATACAATGAAAAAATTATCAAAGTCGGTTGAAAAAATATAATCTTCTACAATAGAAAAGTAAATATGGGTTTGGTTGTTATTGCAAGTAGCGATGCGTGCATATCATTTTTGAACGCATTAAGTATACCATCGTGTTTTAAAATATTAAATCGCTTACAATTTACAAAACGTTTTGCAATAAAAGTGAAATTTCTCAACGACATGATTATACTTCAATCTTTAAAAAGCATACGTGAACTACATAAAACTTTCGATAAAAAATTTAAATCTATTAGATTACTGAAATGCGTTAAGTAAAATTTATACGAACCATCCTAAATAATATTTATATAAAAAAACAAAAACAATTAATCTGATAACGTATTTAATAGTAATATATTGTATGTTTCAAACGAAAATTTTAGTGGAAATTAAAGAAAATTAAGATATACAATTCAGAAAATTGGGATTTACACTCGTATTTATAATATATATGTATATATTTAAAGTTGTATAAATATATAATTAAAATAATATATAAATCCATAAATCAACTATTAAAATTATATTTTTCAAACTTAACCTGTATAATTCAAAAATTAAATACGAATACATTAAAATATTTAAATTTAAATATATACAGAATTGTCTATATTCTGTCTAAATTGTCAAGTCGTAAATTATTTTTTTTATAAAATGTACGGATAACATCTTCATGAATTGTGTATATATACAAATTATATAATTTTGGTTAACAACATGCGGATAAGTAATACTACAGGATTAAATTAAAATTCGTGTATTTAACACGATTATTTCAAACGATTGAATTTCAAATTCGATCGGTTAAAACGTTAAGTACGTCAAGAGGGCATACGTTTAATACGTCGAAAAACGAACGAATAATAAATTTGAAACCCGTTTTCGCGTCGTTTAAATTACGGTTTATAAATGTAATTTAAACACAACTACATAGATAGGAACGTATTTAAAACGCATTCGGTAATACGATTGCCGCCACGAGAGGATTTCGACGAAATTCGCAAAACGTAACTCATAAAAATCAGCGGAAGAACGCATTTTTTTTCGGGAAACTTATTTTTTCAATCGTCACAGCACAGCAGGAACAGCACTGTCGGTTTTGCGATATCGAGACATTGATTTTATCGTATCAACGGTATAGGTTTCATAATTTCCATCCCTTACCTTCGAGCACGACCGCGTCTTCGGTGTACGTCTCTCTATACGCCGTACTTAAGGCGACCACGGTCGACGCGGAAAAGTGGAAGGACAGACAAACAGTGACGACGACGGCGACGGCGGCCAGTGGTATTGAACGGTAAAATGACGGCCTCGGATCCGGCCCGGAAGACTTCATCTCGTCGGCAGTGTTTAAAAGTCGAAATGTATAACGATAGCGACGACGGATACCAAATACGTTTCGCACCGCGACCGGCTGTGATGCCAACGATCGATGCAACTGACCGTCGGTCACGAGACGCGCTCGCCATTTATTGAGAATCTCGTTCGTGCGCGTCAGGTTGCGGTTTCTTTTTCTACTACATACATACATACTACTACTACTACTTCTACCACTACGTATAAATTCAATTACAACCGTTGTATTAGTGTCGTCAATCATCAATAGTGTATTATATTACACATATATGCGTGTAATACGTACTAGGCTATATGGATATACGTATATGTAGTAATTATAATTACGTACACCACAGTTTTCTTCGATTTTGAGTATACTAAAATCTGCAAAAATCTACTAAAACTATAGTAAAAAGTCAAACTGTTGCTGTATAATCTTTTATGTTTTCTATACAGTAAGTTTCGAATACTAAGTAACTTTTATTATTGCTTTAACAAGTTGATTTTCAACTAAACTTGTAACATATGTATACAGAGCATCAATAAACGTCACAATGTTCGCCAAACCCCTGTTGATCTGATCATGTTTTAATAACATTGTATAGGGCAACAATTTTCGTATACTTAAAATATAATAGGTACTTTAAAGAAAATTTTTTTTTTATTTTTCCGGTAATCATACATAGTTTACACGAAACGATTTTAGGATACAATAATTTAAAAATTGGTTTAATTTTTTTTTTTTAAATAATAGGTAAAACGCTATTTTTAATTTAGCGTCCTAAACCGAAATATTTTTTTTTTATAAGTGCTAGAATATACTACTTGAATTTTTAACTAATACTCGGTTATATACATAAATACAATCCAAATATTGGTATTTTTCGTAAAATGTTTTTAAAATTTTTAATTTAAATTAAGAACTTCTTCGAACACTTTTTAATAAAAAATACATGGCAATTTTGTCATATACGCCCTACCCGAAAAATATTGTCATTTTAGTAACATTCAACGAAGAAAGGTAAAACAATAGACCAATATAGTGGGTTGAATATATCAAAAGGAATTAATATATTAAACATATTTAAGACAGGTTTGTAACTGGCGAGACGGCCAACATAAACATAGTCAGACGAAGGAATCTCGAATGACTAAGCAAGAAAATTCGAACAAGTTCCCGCGACATGTAATTTCACAATACAGGAAAACATAATTGTCAAACAAAGAGACCGGTACACTATAATGAAATAACTAGATATTGGAACTTAAGATAATATGTATAGACGTTTAGCAAAACATTGGTTATCGCGTGTAACACCCAACAATGGAAGTGTTGAAAGAATAAATTCAAACGCTGATAATAATACGAAAAAGTCTGATGATCGCGATTTACAAAAATAATGAACGTTCGTGGAAAATGCTAATGAAGACCATAAACCACAATGATCTGTTTATTTCCAAATACACTATATCTTTTGTCCTAACTAATTAAAACGATATTCTCTCGAGTAATTCTCTGATGCGCTCCGCTTCTCCTTTTCCTGCAGTAACCATCATCGCCCAAAATGTTACTTAGTGGTCCTTCACCTATATGATGATACTCTACCGTTATTCACTTTCATCACTTTCCATGGCTGGACCGCAAATCATATTTGGTACCCTTTCCTTTAAATATTCTTCGGCTTCAGTGACGAGTATGTCTGCAAGCGTCATACCTTTTTTTTTTAACACGTTATCGGCAATACCCTCACTGGCCCGGAAAGCCTGAAGGCAGTACTTCGGACCGCAGGCGTCATACTTACTATAGCTGATTATTATATTATATAAATATCGGTTACTTCCATACACACAGATTAATGTTAACTGCGTATTTTCATTGCTGTTTTATATATTTTGTTAATAAAAGGAGTTTAAATAGCAGGAGTTCCAGATTAATTTTTTAGAAAATTTGATTTATAAATATTATTTATTTACTTTGTTTGGGTTAATCGTTTTGATTTATTCATACAAAATACTAAAATAAACCAGACGACGATTGGTGTTAATTTTTTTTTTAAACGTGTAGAAAGTCAACCATTTACGTAGGAACCAAATATTCTCTAGATTAAGTCGACCAAAATTTTGTTGTCATAATTATTATTAACCGTGGTAACTGATAACTGATAATTGATAAGAATATTTGAACCGTCAGATGAATCTAATTATTATTCGTCGTATATTGTTTAAACGTCTGAGTAAGTCATTATTACAGTCGCGTTGTACGTAACTTTACTAACTGTTAATCGAATACTATTTCTTAATAACATTGTAACATTTTTCTGCTATTTTAAAATGTTGAATAAGTAAATAAAAAGCAATTCGATCTTTTGATCATGAAGGAGTCTTCTTATAAATGAACACAATGTTCCGAAAAATTGTATTCTCCATAAAAACGCATATTAAAAATTATTACACACCCAGTGAACAAATTTATGCCGCACAAATTAAAAATACTACGGTTATATGTACAAATCACTTGACTCCGGAAATAAAATTACATTTGATTACAGAACAATGCAAACTTTGGCATTTGCCTATAGATCAATGTTTATTCAACGATCCATTTTGGGCATTTTATTGGCCAGGTGGCCAAGCAATTTCTAGGTAAAACAAATATATTCAAAATCATTCATTCTAACATATTTACACACTTTTAAAATTTCAGATTTTTGTTGGACAACTGCCAATATGTAAGCAACAAAACAGTTTTGGACATTGGTAGTGGTAGTGCAGCATGTTCTCTCGCATCAGTTATAGCGGGTGCTAGTCAAGTTACAGCTAATGACATAGACCCTGGTACTAAAAAGCCTTATACTAATTACCTACATCTTTTATAATTAATTTTTTTGACCTTTATAGTTGCATGTGTAGCAGCTAAATTAAATGCTCAAATAAACGACATCCATATTGATGTATCATCAAAGAATATTTTGTCCAATGATTGTTCACAATGGGAAGTTATCATTGTTGGTGACATGTTTTATTCAAAAGACATTGCTGACGTACTATGGAAATGGTTGGATAGATTGCGTGATAATGAAAAAATGATACTAATTGGTGATCCAGGTCGACATTGTTTTAAACCTGAGAATTGTTTACAGAAACGTTTGAAAAAACTCGAAGAATACAATTTAACAGAAAGTTGTTGTTTAGAAAATCGAGGATTTTCTACTGCATCCGTTTGGATGTTAGACTGATATTTGTTGGATAGTTAAAGAAAATTGAATTTCTTTTATATAATATATATAGTTCTATACAATTTTAAAATGGAATATTTTTTTATTGATAGATAACATTTACAATTAGTATACATAAATAACAAAAAATAATCGCTAGAAAATACAAATATCTAAAAACTATAGAAATTACTTTGATTCAGAAAATCTTAGGCTATTTTTTTATAAGATAATAGGGTGTTTGTTTCGTGAGTATAAATTTTAAACTTTTGATGATCAAACATACTAAGTTGTATTAATATTTGAAATAAGAGATACATTAACAGTATGTGTATGTTTAGTAAAAAAATTGTCCCAATATATTCATATCATATAATAAAATTAATTTTTTTCTTTATTCGCTGATTTGTTAATCAAGCAATTGATAACTGTTTAATTTCTCTGCGCTGTAAAATCCAGCTTTTACTTGTCTACCACCAAAAAATCTGCCATTTAAGTCTACAACAGCTGCAATCAAATATATAATTCACATTATAACACAATTAAAAATATTTCATTTATACACAGCTTTTTTAATTAATTTTTTTACCTTTAATTGCTGATTCTATACGCTTAAATTCTACAAATATGCGTACAGCTTCTTCGTGGTCTACATTTGGAACTTCATATATAACTACTCGGTTGACATCTCCATATTTAGTATTACACTCATCTTTTACTTCAGGTTCAAGATCTTGATCAACCTCACCAGGTCCAACCATGTTTCGTAATAGTACCACCTAATTTTATTATATTTTAAAACAAACATTTTATTTTCTGAATTTAAAAAATGTTACCTTTGATTGTTCCTTCATTATTTCTGTAATGCTTTGTAAAGGTTTAGGTGGTGGTGGAGCAGGAGCTACAAAATCATCTTGTATCATACTAGCCATAGGTGGTGAAACATTACCTCCTGGTTTCTCATGAATAATTCGACCACCTCGCTTGCTAGTTTTTTCTACTTGTAATGCTACTGAGATTCCTTGTTCCTTCTTTCCCAACCCTTGTCCCTCCTAAAGAAATATAATTATGTGCATTAATTTATATTATTTTAAAATGTCATTATATAATAACTAATAGAATTTTCGTGACGTTATACATTAAAAAAAATACATTTATGTTAAAAATTTAATTAAAATGAAAATAAATACGTAACAATATTAACGCTTTTTAAAATATTTATTGTATGTCAAGTAAAAAAATGTAGAGTCAAAAATGACAGTTAAATTTTGTATTTTACAAATTTTATCACCTTAAAACCATATTTAGCCATAATTTTAGCAGCAATACCCATGCCCATGCCAATTCCAGCAGATTGTTGTGGTCCTTGTGGTGCAGGTAATGGCGATGATACAAATGACTCTTGTAATGATGGTGGTGGAGCAATAGCAGCTCCAGGAATTCTAGTTACTGATTTTGGCTCATCTTCTTCACTATCACTATCTTTACGGCTACCAAATCCAGGAAATCCTGATTTCCGCCTGTCATCCAAATTAGGTGTTAAAGGAGCTGGCAAATCATTCGCATTGTAACCGCTAAAACATACGTTGATAAAAAATATAAACTTTACAAAAAAATTTAAGGTAGAATTATATAACATACGGAGGATCTCTGTTTTTATTACGCTCCTCTCTTCGCTTTCGTCTATCTTCGTCCTCTTTTTCCTTTTCTTTATCTCGCATATCTCTTAAATCTAAAATTATAAAAATTTTCCATATATTATACACATTTTATTATCTACAGATGTTAAATTATAATCACAAAACTAAAATAATAATAAAATAAATAATTTTTATTTAAGAAAATATAAAAATATAAGAATAAACAAATAAAATATTATTGATACGAGAGAAAAAAAAATTAAGTATGTTAAATCAAATTAAAACTGAAAACTATATTTACCTCTAACTACTCTTTCATAATCATTTGGTACTAGAGGATCATATTCATTTCCATCAAAATTCCACTCCATATGTGGTAATGTTGAACATAGTTGCTTTTTTCCTTCCTATTGGTGTTTTCCAAATAAATGAAACATTTAAGGATTAGTTAACGATAAATTATATGAATTGTAAAGTTATTTTACTCGGGCCATGGGAAAAATTGTAAAGCCAAGTCCTGGATCAAACATCGATTCTTCTTCATCTTTTTTTTTTAAATCAATCACTGGTGCTAAAATTGATGTCATTTTACGAGTTGCTTCTCTTCTTGGCTAACAAAAATTATTAATTAAAAATAATCGCATTTTAAATAAAAAACATTAAATGTTTTATAGGAAATTCAGATTTCAAGAATGCATTTTAATTTATAATACGAGTTACTTTTACTTTTATGAGTTGCTTCTCTTCTTGGCTAACAACAAAAATTATTAATTAAAAATAACCGCATTTTAATATATAATATAAATATAATATACGAATAATTCGGTGAAATTTTCATAGAACACTGAGCAAAAATGTAACATAAAATGAGCAAGTTAATTTACAAACCTGAGTTTGAGCAGCTTTTTTCAATTGCATTTGAGATTGAAAGAGTTTCATGCCCGAAGACCAACCATCTGACTTTTGTTTAACAACATCGAAATCGTCGTACAAAGACATTATTAATTTTTACCAACTTAGCGTAATTAAACAAATAGAAACACGTGTTCAATTAAGACTTGAGAATAATTATTTACACAAGTAAAGCGACCAAACGTAAAAATTGCTATTCTATTAACGTTATGATTTATATTTTTGTTATCGATTGTTTGCCGTTTGATTAAAAATATGATAAGATTATCATTAAAACAAATTATTAGAAAATAATATTATATATAAAATTTAATAAATATTAATATATATTACTATTATAATTAATAATTAAGCTTAGAATCGATTTTCAAATATGTGCAATATGCACGCTTTGTGTATGAATGAGTTCTAAATAACACTGTTCTTCTAACTCATTGGAATTGTGAAATAATTATTGTAAAACAAAGAATAATTATTCGAAAAATAAAATATCTTTATTTATCATACGTATTATGATTTAAAATATTTTGATATATTGAATAAATATTAATGTGAATTTTGATTATTAACACAAAACATTGTTGCCACTTTCTTACACAAAATTGTTACATTTAAAATTAAAACCGCCGATTAAAAATATTTGTACAAGAATGCTAAATTGATTTTATATCATACTATAATAATTGCATTGATATATACACAATGATTTCAGTAGTTCTATATTGGATGTGCAATGATTTCTACATTATATATTCTAATTATTTTATTAAAAGTTGAAACTTTTTGAATTTTCACCATATTCAATATCCATACCCTATGTAATAGAAATCGTTTTGTAATTACAGAGATTTGTCATTATTTTTCAATATCGATTAATATTTATATAGATCTACTACTACAATAATTCTATAATAGTAATATATAGTACTACAAATTACATTATATCAATCTTTATTAATATTAATATTTATTTATTAATTAATAATATAAATTTTCCATTCCATAGAAAAAAATTGTTTTAAATATGAAATTAAATATTAAAATTTATAAGTAAGTAGTCCCTATATTAAGTACATGACTACATAATTTATTGAACTAATGTTTAAGTCTAAATTAAATTGCACTTAAATACCCTTAAATGAAAAAAATCAATAAACAATAAATGGTATTATAATCTTTAATATGTGAAATGCGTGTATTTTAAATAGCTTGTGGTAATAATATTAAAATATTAACTGTATCCAAAAAAAATATGTTGACTTACAAAAATTTGTAAACAGCTAATAAATTGTAAAATTGTTTCAATAATAATATCAATGTTATTTAAACAGCCTTACGTACTTTTAAAACATTTAGATATTAATTAGTCTATAACAAAAATAGTACGTATTTGCATAATGTTTTAATAATTTTGTATTTATTATGTATAAGTATATATATTTATTAATTTTCGATATAAGTAAAATAATTCGAACTCTAAACATAATGTTTAGTGTAAATAAAATTCATTAAATGTTAACGTGTATCTGATTTATAAGTTATAGCTGTTATAAATGTTTATTAATATAACTTTATTTAATCTATTCTATTTTTGTTTGTAATAATAATTAAACGTATCACTTTTTTAAAAATTACTTTCAATTTATAATAATATACACCTATTTAAACTTTTATTTTAAAATTTAAACAAAATTACATCATACTCTTCAATGTGAAATACTCAAATGTAATTGCACTATTAATCATTCAATTTAATCTCTAATCGAGATATTTTTATATTACCATAAATTGCGATGCTATATTTATAAAAAGAATATATCCATCCATACATCGATAATCTCGTGAAAATATATTCATCACCTACAGTGAACACGACATTTTTAAGAAATATATAACGATACAAATAATAGTGGGTAAAATACCTATACATAATATTACAAAAATTAATTTGTTTTGAGATAATCAATGAGAACACGAAGCTATCTACCTAAATATATGACGCTGCTTATTATCTAAAAGATCGTCCTTTAAAAAGATGTATGAAGAAATTATATTGGACTAAAATTTAATTTCAACATCCCAGGAACAAGTATTTAGCTACGTTCATAACGATATTTTTTTATCTAACACGAATTATAATATAATTATTATGGACAGTGTGTTACGTTTGTTTTAAAATTTAGGTTTAGGTGTTATGTAGACTGCTTTGGTGAAATCATCAACACGATACACATTCTAACAAAAAGTTAGCTGATTAAAAATAGGTACAACATGCTCTACCCATTGTCAAAGAAACAAATTTGTCAATATTATAAAAATGTATAGTTTTATATAACATAAACTTTTATAAATATAAATAATAAGAATTATATAGCGATTAAAATATCGATTTATGATATTTACAGTTCAGTTTTTTTTTTGTTTTTTTAATACTTTTAATACAATATATATATATTAAAATAATATAAATAAGAAACATACTTATTGTAATTTTGTTTTAGATCGTAAAATACTTTAATTTAAAATATGATCTAAAGATTGTAAAATAATTTAAAAACTCGTAATCGATTTTCAAACATATATAATAATTTCTTCTGATTACGAAAAGCGTATTTACAGTACGATAAAAATTAAGATTTTGTAAGTTATAAGCTATTTCCCATAAATACTGTGGCTTATTACTTTTTTATGAAATATATTTTATAATACTTCCCATGAACATTTCCTATAGATATATTGATATATTTTAGGCTTCATTTTATTATGATATGTTATTAACATATTACTTAAAAAGTAATTTGTAACGTAATAGGTAGAAAAGGAAAACTAAAAACACGAAATATTTTTCATACTAGTATTATCATTTAAAAGTTTTTTAAAATGTAATATTAATAAAAAATAATTAAAATTTTTTCGGTCGTTAAATATTTGTCCATATATTTATAGTGTAATTCAATTTGGTAGACTATACTGTTCGTTAGAATTTAACAATCGTATCTTTGAATTAACCAAGAATAATTTTATGACCCGATGTTTTTATACACTTTTTTATTCAACAATCCATAACCGCGGTATATAATATGTTTCATCGACGGATCGAGAAAACGTACCGTACAACAAAGGTATTAATGGTAACCATCGGTGACCAGCTGCTGTCGGCATGGTTGTTGTCGGTGTATTTCCCATCGTCACACACTGTTCGCCAGGACCCCTCTGTCTTTTCATCATCTAAAATGGCGATAGCATATCTCGTTCATTGAACGTGTGTATTTTGTGTATGTGTGTGTGTGTAGTTCTTCGTCACATTTATTTCTCCAGCCATCCGCTATACGAGCGAGTGCATAGGTATTCGAACGTCGACTGCGATTAATTACGCTTACGGCGAGGTATTCGTTCGGCGGTTTGCGTTGACGTATGCCGACGGATAGTAATTTTTTGGATAACGACTAATGTCGTCGTTGCAATTCATTGTGCATCCAGCTCCTGGAACCGACGATCAGTTAAATGACAGGTACAATATTATTTATTAAGTAAAAAGGTATGGAACGTCGTTATCTTTGTCCACGAACGCAAAAACGTACCTCTGAAAGTCTGAATGGTTCTGCGCGTCATTTGTTTAACATTCGATTGTCGTGCTTAGACGTGATAGTATACTATACTCCATTTTAAAGTTGTGTCTACATTTTCAATAGGGTGTGGTAGTCATTTAATATATTGTCACTTGTACGAAAAAAAGGACTTCAACGCCTATATATTTCTATTGTGTAACTGTATAGATGTATTGTATATAAATAATATGATCGGTGTGATATGCATTTATTCTTGTAAAATGGTTGTTCAATTTATATATTAATAAGTATATGAATTATGTTTATAAAAAGTATTCTGGATCTGTTAAATTCCTTATAATTTACAATTTTATATCAGGATGTTACTAATAATGCAATTTCACATTATAGTTTATTCAGTAGTACATTAGTCACTTATTTAGTAATGATTAATTATATTTTAGTTTATGTCATTTTAAAAACGAATCAAAAATAATTATCAAGTATGAAAGGAATATAGTATTGCATATTATAGTGTTTGCCTTTTTTAAAGTAAATTAACGAATGATAATTAGTATTGTTACATATTTATCAAATTTTTAAATATTAATAAATATGTATAGATACTTTTATATAAATTGTTAGTTATATTTTATATAACATTTTCGACAAGTATTTACGTAATAATCCAATATATTCTAATTTATTTTAGTTTGTTTTCTGACTATTACTTTTAACAATTAAAAACTAAAAACCTAATTTGTTATTATTAATTATTATGAATATAATTACAATAATATTGAAATATACCATAGGCTGCAGTTTTAAATATAAACCAATTAAATTATTGTAATTATTTTTAAAATTAATTATTTAAAATAAAAAGCTTAGAACAATTATCTAGTGTTATTAAAACATATTTTTAATATTTTAAAATATATATAGCCAATTTTTAGTTAATTATGATTTATCTTTACCTTAATAATAAATATTAGATAGTTTATTAGTATTTAACGTTTTCTTAATATTTTAAAAAATTAATTTTTGTTTTATATTATTATCGATTTGTAGTTTATATTTCATTTAAACTAAGAGTTTATTTTGGCAGAAACCAAGGACTAATATGTTGCTAAATACTCTGGGTGGTTATTTATATAGTACTAGTAACATTTAACATACTTAGCCATGCGCTCTACATCAGCTCATAATTTTGATTTATTATTTGTTTAAAAAAAATATTCTCAGCTGAGCTTGTTCATTATCACATTAAATTATGACCAAAAAATTGGCTTCTATTGTTTAAGCATTATAGGTTTTTCATATTATAAATAAAAAAATTCTATTCAATCATCATTATTTTACCTAACCTATAAATATGAACTACGATTGTAATTTGGTTTAATATATTTGTCAAATGATAAATCTGTATCACCAATAATTTAGTATGAATCAAACATTTAAAATAAATTACATTTTTTCCTCGTAAGCAATTTTTAAATTATTGATATATTTTTATATTATAACCTACAACTATATTGATATATTTTAAAGCTCTAAATGAGTAACACATTATATATAATGTATTTAATATAATTATAATTATTATTTTTAGATTTAAAGAAGTTTCAGAACGTTTGAATAGAAGTATTTCTGGCAATACATCTTATTCTGTGTTGTCTAACATAAAATCACCTATCAAACAAATTGTTGTGGGACCATATCATATTGGTCTTTTATTTGAAGATGGCAGAGTGGCACGAATTTCATTTACAGTGCATGCTGAAAGACTGGATTTATCCAGGTCTAATGGAGATACGAATAAGTTACCTTCCAAATCCAGTGGTGGTGGTAGTGGTGGAGGAGGGGGAGGAGGAGGTGGGAATTTAAGTTCTGCTACTCGTCATCTTACTAGACGAGCACGTATAATGAGATCTGGTACATTTCGTGGCACTTCAAGGTAAATATTGGATAACTATTTTTAAACATTTCCGTAAATAATTGTAATTAACTTTTTAGGTCATCTGGTAGTGGTGTGATAATGAGTAGTAGTTCATCAAGTGGTCGTCCAGTTATGCCAGCACAATTTGTACCAGAAGAACTTGTAGCTCAAGCACAAGTTGTATTGCAAGGTAAAAGTCGAAATTTAATAATACGTGAACTGCAGCGAACAAATTTGGATGTGAACCTGGCTGTCAACAACCTTTTGTCCCGTGATGATGAAGAAGGCGATGGGGAAGGTGGTGATGAAGTTGGAGGTGGACCTGGTGGGGACTCTTATGTTCCTGAAGATTTGATGTCTTTATTAGATGGTGGTGGTTTTCATGCAGATCATTCTGTGATTATTGATGCTGATGCAATTTTCTCCGAAGATATGTTTTCATATTCTCCATCAAGAAGGTAAATGTGATATATTGTATTACATTTTATTTAGCTTCATAAGTTATATACATTGATTTTAGACCCGTGTTGACATTTCGTAGGAGTGGTGCTAGAAGATTAGGCGATCGTGAACGTGTAAGCAATAGCGCTAATGACGGTACTTCCACTGATCGTAATTCAGGATCTAGTGATCGTGACAGTTTTACTAGATGGAGAGATCGTCATTGCTATGGACAACAACAGCATAGACAAAGACAACAGCAATGGCTTGAAGGAGCACTACGTGATTCAGCATGGGATAAAGACTCAGGTGATTATATTTTATGTCATAGTATTTATATTATATATAATAATTATTGTATTTTTTTTTAGACTCTAAAAAGAAGGACTCTAACGTTGGAACTTTTGAATTTTCCGCAGACTCCAAAAAAAAAGATAATAATACTGGTAATCCTTTGTGGTTGTCTAATGATGTAGAATATTGGCCAGAACCAAATGTGAAATTTATTCAAATTGCTGCGATTCACTCAGAATTAATTGCTCTCTCAACTGGAGGACAACTTTATCAATGGAAATGGGAGGATGCTGATCCTTATAAAACTTTAGATGTAAATAATAGAATTATTGTATTTAATTTTTATATTAATATTGTTTTTATTTTTCAGAATAATGTACACCATCCGAAAACAAATGCTCTTGGTTTAACTAATGAAAAAGTAGTTCTTCTCTCCGGTACAGTAATACGAGTTTCTGTTGTAACAGAATCAAATAAAGTAGCAACATGGATGGATGAAAGTCTTACCCATGCTGCTACTGCTGCTAAGCTTGAACATCCAGCTCAACTTTATTCTGAATTTGTGGTTGATCATATAATTTCTATTCATACTTGTCCACTTTATACTTTAGCCCGTTTAGAAAGTGGTGCACTTTATTGGTGGTATGTATACAATATATATACTGCTTATGTGAATTATTTTTACAATCTTAATACATTATAAAATCAAATAGGGGAGTATTACCATTTAATCAAAGACGTAAAATATGGGATAAATATCGTACTAAAGCTAGAAAACAAAAAACCAACAATTTGAATTCTGATATTGTAGTTGGAAGTCAAGTTTGTATGAAAAATAGTCCACTTTATCAACCAGGAGCTATTGGTATGTTTGTATTCGTATTTTAAAACTTTTTATATAAATATTATTTGACATATATTAGGTATAACTTTGTATGGTGGTGAACCGAAGATAGGTCAACTATTAAATTCTGCATGGACATATGCTGATATTTGTCGATTTCAAATTTTGACCCCACCTCAGATATTTCAGTCCCAAAATATTAACAGTAGTTCCTCTAAGTCAAGTACACCTATTGAAAAAAGTAAGGAGACTGCTGATAGAATTGATATGCCACCACCTCCTTCACCAGCATCAAGTACTTGTAGTGATACAGTAAGCACTGTTCAAAATTCAAGTAAGTAAATTTATTTTATTCAAAGTACTTAATTATATTTCAACGATAGTTTTATTTTTATTATAAATATTCTTATGTGTTGATAATTTTTAGAAAGAAACAAGCGACTATCAGTAAGGACAGCAGGACTTTTTGAAGAAGATAAAAACATTGAAGAAGATTGGCCATTAAAAGACGTTGTATTTGTTGAAGATCAAAAGAGTTTGCCTATAGGTATTTAAAATTTTTATGTTTAAACATTTATTTGAAAATTTTACTTAATGCAACTGTATTTTTAGGGCGTGTTGTTCATGTAGATGGTTCATATGCTGCTGTTAAGTTCCCATGTGTTTCAAAAGAAATTTCTGGAATATTCCCTAAAGATCCCACATTACTTGCAAATGATGATGTAGTGACAAATATTATTAAAATGTTAGATCAATATGAAGTTAGATTGATGAAAAAAGATGATTTACAGGTTATTATTCAAATAATTTTTGTTCTAATTAATATTGAATTCTAATAAAAAAAAAAAAAAATTTAGGTGTGTAAAGTAGCTGTTGCAAGTAAAGTACCAGATTGTTTTCAGAGAACACCCAGAAGAATAAATATACCTACTGACAATGGAAATCAAATTTTGACTTTAACTATTGATAGCCAAGGTACAATATTTTATAAATAGAATTAAATATTATAATATATGAATTTATATTTTATTTTAAGGCGTACACGCAATTGTGAAAAATGGTTCGAAAATAAGTTATATTAAGTTTAATATAACTAGTGGAAAAATAGAACAAGACAGCCCATTTCCTGTTGACGCTGGCGCTTTAATTGGATTGAGTCCTGATAATATGCAGATACTTTGTACTGCTGAAGTAAGTTTTAGTTTCTTGTATAATTCCTTGGTTTTTGATAATACATCGGAATTTTGATTAATTTATGTTTTTATTTTAGAGCAAAGATAATATCTGTATTTTACGCGATGGAAATCGAACTATATACCCATTGGCTAAGGATAGTACTGATTCAATGAGAGAGCCTCAGTGGTTGGATTTGGGACCTGTTAGGTGTATTGGTATTGGTTCATATACAGTAACTTTTCCCCATACAAAAGCTGTTGCGGCCATCATAGTTTTAGATGTTGAACAGCAAATACTTATGTCACGAATATTGAAGTCAAATCTTGAGTCTGTTAAAATTTTGGTACAACAGTTATCTGTTGAAAATGGTAATTGTTATTTATATTAAATTATTTTAATTAACTATATTTAAAAAATAATTGTTTTTATTTGTAGATAATGGAGAACTTTTATCGCAGATTTTAGCAGAACGATGTGATGGAAATCGTAATCTTTTACATGCGTGTGTTTCAGTATGTGCACCAATATCTAATAAAGAATTGGAAGGTAAGAAAATATTTATATCAATTTTAATATTAATGTATTTATTGAATTTTAATTTCAGAAGGTGATAATGTATCTAATCCATCGACCTCTAATGTGGATACTTTAAATGTAATTCAGAAAGCATTTGGTGTTCGATCATCATTTAGTTTAAGGGAAATGATGAGACGAGCTTCGGCTGCTGTATCTAGATCTAGTATGTTATTTCTTTTGCTAAACATTATATTATAAATAATATATGTTATTTTAACTAATCATTAGGCACCACAAATAATTCATCAGATTCTGAACCTATTGAAATGAGTGAAGATGCACCACCTCCAGGTACTGTTCCTGAACCCCCCTGGCATGAGCCAGTTAATGCAACTACTCAATCACCTGCTGTTTTACCAAATGAAGAAGAAACAATTCAATCGACTCCAGTAATTAATCCAATAACTGAAAGACGAAATAATGCATTAGCAATTCTAAGACTGCTTTGTGAATCAAATGTATTTTCACCGTTTTTACTGGATCTATTAACAGCAAAGTATGTTGCATTATATTTAATATACAATATAATTTCTGAGAATGTGTAATAATTTGTTTACTTTATTTTTTAGAGATGCCCAAGGTTTGACTCCGTTTATGTTAGCTATAACAGTTCGAGCATATCCTGCTGCAATTACTTTACTCGACACTATTCATCGTGTTGTTAGTAAAGTAGTTATACCCCCAATTTTTTGTGAAATGCAAGGCACTTCAACTACTGAACAAGAGCATGCGATTAAAAATGTAATGAGTGCTTGGAGATCATCAGCTGCTGGAACAATACCTACTGCTAGTAGTAGTAAAATAACTCCCGAAATGAGTACTCAACCATTACCTGTATATAAACACGCAGTAAAAATTGCTAATATTGAATTGCCACACCCTTGGTCTCATTCATCGGTGTTACCACAACAACAATCAAATGAATTCTCTAAAGGTTCAATTTTCAAAATACTTCAACTAACATTATCTATACTAAATAATTTTTATTAATTGGAATATAATTTTGTTTTAGGATTTTTTACTATTCCACCTCCTCCACCTCCTGTTACCTTGTATAAGTCGCATACATGGTATACTGATAGATCAATGTATATTGATAATGATAAGGAAAAAATTCTAAAAGCTAAAGAAATTTTAGCATCTATGGTTTATCCTTCTGGATCCAATCCAGATTATAGTCCATTACATGTACTTTGTTGTAATGATACATGTAGTTTTACTTGGACTGGAGCTGAACATATTAATCAAGTAATATATATATATAATTGATATTAGTATATATTAATCATAAATTATTTTCATATAACATTTTGTATCAGGATATATTTGAATGTCGTACATGTGGCTTAACTGGATCATTGTGCTGCTGTACAGAATGCGCTCGTGTTTGTCATCGAGGTCATGATTGTAAATTAAAAAGAACATCTCCTACTGCGTATTGTGATTGTTGGGAAAAATGTCGTTGCAAAGCTTTAGTTCAAGGTCATCAAGCATTTAGATACCAGTTACTTAATAGATTAATTAGCGAAACAGATTTAGTGACACATTATAATTCAAGGTAATATTTTAATTTTATGAAATAAAATTCAAACACACATTTTAATTTTGTAATATTTTAGAGGAGAAAGTATATTATTATTTTTGGTACAAACTGTTGGGCGGCAAACAAATGAACAACGCCAATATAATAGATCATCAAGACAACGATCTGCTTCTCGGAAAACTCCTTCGTCTGATATTGGTAATTAAATTGAGGATTTTTTTTATTAATCGCTTAATAAATATGTATATATTTTTATTATAGAGATGGATATGCCAGATCATGATTTAGAACCACCTCGATTTTGCCGAAGAGCATTAGAAAGATTATTAAGTGATTGGCCAGCAGTTAAAGCCATGATAATGTCTGGAGTAAAAAGTGATTCTGATTTCAAATTAAATGACCAACCATATTTAAAAAATCAGACTGGTACAACATTCTTGGATAAGTTTATGCATTGTTTACTTTTCAAATGTAATGCTGAAGCAGTTACTAATGCATATTTGGTAATTTGAAATAATAATTTATATTGAAAAAATATATTAAAAATATACGTGTATTTATAGATGGTTGATGCAATAGTTACAACAATAGTTAGGGAACTTAATAATCCATTGTCTAATACAGCTGAAGTAAACAACATAGCCCGTCGTTTTATTAGATCTGTTATTCGTGTATTTGTTGTATACAGTGTTGAATTAGCTCCTCAAAATAATAAAAGAAGAATGTAAGTAACCAATATTTAATAAGTATATAATTTTATATTTTATTTTTTTTTGTTTAACTCAGGCTTGGAAATTTATCCACACCATTTGCTCGTGCAAGACGTATTTTTCAATCAATGATGAAACTTTCTGTGGAAGAATTATGTGAAACAGCTGAGAGTTTAATTGCACCAGTTCGACTTGGTGTTGCAAGACCTACTGCTCCATTTACTTTATCCAATTCTAATCCAGATCAACAGGTAAAATAGTTTGTTTCAAATAAAGTATAACTTAAACAGTAATGGTCATTTTGCATAATTATATTTATTTAATTTTTAAGAGTTACGAAGAAATATTTTTTGTTGAGCCAATGGCTCCAAATAATCTGAATTCATCTGATCAAATAGAAGGTGCTAATGTTCGCGGGCAGTCCCGAAATGACCAACCTCCAATTGACATTGAACTAGAAGATGAAATGGCTGATAGTATGTACAATTGTAATATATTATTGATTTATTTTCTATCTATTTAACAAATTTTAATTATTGGCATCGAAGTTATAATACTATTTTTAAAAGTAATTAAAATTTAAAAGCTCTCTATATTTACATTTTTTCGTAATTTATTTCTTAGATAATGATGGTGAAGGTAGTGATACAGAGGATGCTATGGGAAGTGGACTTGAAAATCGATCCGATTTGGAGCAAAATAATATTTCTGTTTCTAATCAACAAGGTCCTGTTGACCCTGAATCTGACACAGAAGATATGTTAGTTGAAACAGATTCAGATTCTGATCAAAGTAATCAAGATGGTGGTGGTCAACGAAGTGTTCAAACAGGAGCTACTGCAGGTTCAGATACTGATGATGAATCAGGAGAGTCTACTCAACAAGAGGATGGTGAAGAATCTGAAGCTGGAGAAACTGATGAATTAGATACTGAAGAGTTTCTTGTGTCTGAAGATCAATTAGAAAGAAGAGCGTATGTTTTAACATATATTTTTATTTATAGAATATGTTTAAGATTATTTTTAATTACTTTATAGTACAACTTCTGGACAAGGACATAGAACTAATTTAGCACCACAATCTATGCAGTGGGCAATCAGAAATCGTGATCCTGCTACACGAACAACAACAGGTATGTGTTATAATAAATTATATTTTTACAAAAGTCAGTAAGTTTTCTTACTTATCAGAAAATCTTGTTTAATTTATTTATGTTTCAATTGTATCAACCCAATAATGTATGATTGAAATTTTATACTAATTTATTAAGTACATTTACTTTGTTATAATTATGTGATATTTTATAAGAGTATGTTTTACATTATATTGTTTTATTCATTTTTAATCTTTTAAACGTAATATATTAAATAAACTTATTTTAGTAAGATCATTTTTATTTAATTTTGTAATTTCTAAATTAGTATTTACTGCGTATATATTGAAAATGTTGATAATCTATTGTTTTAATATCAGTAGTAACCTGATCCAAAATATTTATTTAGATCTTTAGTAATAATATATTCATTTAAATTTATTGAATATAGATAATAAAAGCACCGAACAATTATTTATTAGTTTTTTTTTATAGTGATTGTTTTATTAATAATTTATATTAAAATACTTAGTAATATATTATAATTAAATTTTTAGGGTTTAGAGTTGCCTCTGGTAATTCTTTAGTGTTCATAGATCCTTCTTCATTGAGGCGATCTGCTGTTGCTGCAGTTAGTAATAGTACTAATAATTCTGGAAATGGGAGTAATAATGCAGCTGCAGCTGCTGCTGCAGCAGTTGCTTCTGCTGCAGCTGGTCTTAATGATTCAATCACCATGGCAACTACTGCTTCTAGTTTAGCTAGAGCATTTGCAGTTGTTATTCGACAGATTGCCGATTTATTAGTGACGTCTATAAATGATCCACCATCAATACCAATACCAGCAATACCAACAATACCAGCACGTACATCAGTTCAGGATACTTATAACTTGCAGGTAATTTTTTTAAAATATTTTGTTATTTTATGTATTTATAACATATTTATAAACTTAATTTAGATAATAATTGAGAAGTCGCTTAAACCTACTTGGGATTGGCTAATGGCAATTATGGATTCAACAGAAGCTCAACTTAGATTTGGTGCTTCACTTACTCAATCATCTGATCCACAACATCCAAGACATCCTCTACATTCAACAACCAATACTACTAATACAATGTCTACTACATCTTCTGGAATAGGTATTTGTTAAAGTTTTATAATTATGATTCATTTATGTTATAAATATAATCTTTTTTATAGGTTCAGGTGGTAATAATAATCCAACAGTTGAACCTCGACGTGAATTTATATCATACTGTTTATCTCTAATGAGAGCTCATAGTAATGAGCATGGAGATTCCTTACCAGTATTGGATGTTTCTTCTTTAAAACATGTTGCCTATGTCTTAGATGCATTAGTTTATTATATGCGAGCTGATACCGCTGCTGTTAATTGCCAAGCGTTAACTCCGCCTATTTTATCAGAATCAATTGATACTGAACCTTGGATCATAGATCAGGTAAGCAAGATAAAAAATTTAACGAATTATATTTGATTTATATTTTAAAAATTGGAAGGATTTACGTTTATTTTTAAATATTTTAGGATGAAAATGATAACGAAGAAAACGATGAAGAAATTAATATTTCTGTACCATCAATTAATCAAATATCTCAAAGTCCAAGATTTGTTGATATGGATTCTGGTACTAGAGGTCGACGACATGCATTTTTCCAGCGATCAGATTCTACCTTATGTTTGGGATGTCCACCACCAGATCCTTTTGAAACACCCATGACTCAAGCTATGCCATTGGCTGATCAACCACAGTTACTACAACCGAATGCACGTAAAGAAGATATGTTTGGCTCTCCAAAACTTTCAGGTTTATAATTTTAGATTTAATGTTATATACTAGTCATAAGTTTTGTTGGTGAAGGAAAAAGATTTATTATTTAAATACATGATCCATTTTGTAGCACCTATAGATGGATCATTGGAAGGTCTGCCATCAAGGCTTAGTTTATCCGGTCGTAGCGATAATGGAAATGAACAGTTAACCAAAGACCATGAAAGAAAAAGTTGGTAGTATAGAGTAGACTTTGATTTTATTATGTAACCCAGTATTCAATTGTTTTTGGTAATATTTTGAATATTTTGCTCTTAAATATTTGTCCCCATTATAGTTATAAAATTCAGTGAAAATTTGAAATATTAATTTGTTTTTATTCAAATAAATGTATTCTTATTAATTATTAATTATATTTCAACCACAAGCCTATAATATTTAATGACAGAATTATAATTATATCAGTTTCTCATTAATGTCTAGTCTAAGTGTAGTTTTCTTTAGTTCCTTTATAAACAAAACAATATATAAACATTAAAAAAATTAAAAATTTTGAAAAATAAAATATAAATATTAAAAATATTAAGTTCAAACTTAATTATCAACGAGAATTGTTTCTGAGGTTACATGGTATAATCCATTTAATTAGAAATAATATTTTTAAATAATATAATTTAACAGAACGCATGTTTATAAGTTATGGAGAAAAATTGAAAAAAATATATGTATATATTTAAGTATATTAACATTTTGATGTCCGTTGACACATTTATGTTATGTCAAGTGTTGGGAATTTTTGTTTGTTTAAATATTAAATTGTTATATGTAATAAGAAATATTGTTTTTATGTAATTTTTCATCTATCGTATGCATTTAACATAGTTTTTTTTTAGTAATAACGAAACTATTTGCCACGGACTTCACTGTGTTAAAAGATAGTAATCTAGGTTTGCTTTTGTCTTGTTATATTTAATTTAAAACATATCGTATAAATTATAACATTATAGACTTGTTAACGTTTCATAACACAATAGTGTTTTAAAATTATTTTATTTAATAAATTACGAATATTACTTATATTTTGAAAAATGTAGTGTAGTTTAATTTGTATATAACAAGATGATAGCTGTTAATATACTATTATTTAGTATACTATTAATATATTATAAATTTAGGGCATGATACTGAACCAGAAGATCTTTCCATCAAGACAAAAATAGAAGATAATAATGAAATTTCTGAATTATATGGCCTTGGTGATGAATCTGATGTTTCTCAACCAGTTTCTGACTGTAAGTATTACTAGACATACATATTAAAAAATATATAAATCATAATTAATTTTAGCTGCTGAAACTTCAAAAAGAGACCAAGATTTACTTATAGTACCTGTTCCAAATGTTTTTTCTTCCGATACATCTGTTGTTAAAAGTGTAATTGTACGAGCACCTGCTGGTGGAGCTTCATCAACTTCTGTAAGTATTTGTATTATTACAAAATTAATATAGCAACATCAAAATAATTAATTTAGAAACATTTCGAGTAGAATATAACAATTAATAACTATTTAATTTAAATATAGGCTAATTCGTTGCAAATAAAATCTACTTCTGATATTAATGAGGATAGCCATAATTCTAATACAAATAATGATAATGTAAAAGCAATGAATAAGTGAGTTAAATATTCTATATTATAATATAAAATTAATATAATATAGATTATATAACCTATAATTATACCTAATTTTGTTACTCGTATCAATATTTTCCTAGGGGAAGTCGTTTAGGTGAAAGTGTATCTCATGACCTATTGTTAGGCCGTTGGCGTTTAACATTAGACCTTTTTGGTCGTGTATTTATGGAAGATGTTGGATTAGAACCTGGATCAGTTGTATCTGAACTTGGAGGGTTTCCAGTAAAAGAAGCAAAATTCCGTAGAGATATGGAGAAATTAAGAAACCAACAGAATCGTGATCTAACATTATCAAAAGTAAGTATACTATTTACGTAAAATATTTTAATTGTATTTCATTATTTTAGTAAAATAATTATATAATTATTTAACCTGTATTAAATTTTTAAATGTTAACAGTTAGAACGTGATCGTAATCAATTGATACTAATGACGTTTAAAGAACTAAACAATCAATATAATTCTTTTCATCGCAGAACATCTAGTACACATCCATGTCTAGCTGTTAATAGAGTAAAAGTAACGTTTAAAGATGAACCAGGAGAAGGATCAGGTGTTGCTAGATCATTTTACACTGCTTTAGCTGAAGTAAAAAATAAAATTTATTAAAAAGTTAAATTTCTAAATTATTATTATTATTTAGGCTCTACTATCTAGTGAAAAATTGCCAAACCTTGAGTCTGTCCAAGTTGGTGGTCGCTACTCACAATATACTGTACTTCAACGTTTAAGAAATCGTGAGCGCACTGAATCTCCCCGAATAAGACATGCTGGTCCATTATCACCACGAGTGCCATCAAGACGATCAGAGCGTAATGATCGTGAACAACGCCGTATACTATCTGTAGATGCTCGTTCGTTTGTTCCTCATTCTGGATCATCTGATGCTAATCCTAATGTTCATCTTACTCCTCATCAACAACAACTTGGTGAACGTCTTTATCCAAAAGTAACTATTTAAAATTATTTTTTATAATTAATAAGCTTTAAAATAATATCTTAAATATTTTTGTAGGTTGTACAAATAAGACCAAGTTTAGCTAGTAAAATTACAGGAATGCTTTTAGAATTATCACCTGCTCAACTTTTAACATTATTAGCATCTGAAGAAGCACTGAGAATGCGTGTAAATGAAGCTATTGCATTATTAATGCAAACTGTTGAAATGTCAACACTTGTTGATGTTACTCATCCTTTACCACCTGCTGATAGTCTTCTTGGTATTTGTTTATTTTCTTTATTCGTTTTTGAAAATTATTCACATATGATTTTGTTACAGAAGATGTTGATTTGTTCTTAAGTCTGTCTGAACAACATGGTGCTAAACCTACTCCACCTGTTACAAAAGAAAATAATGCAGAAGAAAATGTTACTGAAGAAAATTTAGATGATAATACGCCATTATTTTATTGTCCTGGCAAACAAGGATTTTACTCGCCACGACAAGGCAAAGCTTCATACGAACGTTTAAATGCATTTAGAAATACTGGGAGGTAAATATTTTATTATATATTTTTTTTTATTATATATTTTTAAAATTGTATATTATTTAGGTTGATTGGATTATGCCTTTTACAAAATGAATTGTGCCCAATGTATTTCAATCGTCATGTTCTTAAAATAATACTTGGTAGATCTATTAGATTCCATGATTTAGCATTTTTTGACCCTGTTATGTATGAAAGCCTTCGGCAACTTGTGTTAGATGCTGAATCAAAAGATAAAGAATCATTATTTTCAACATTAGATTTGAATTTCAGGTATGTCATGTTTTCACTTTCATGTCAATGTTATAATTAATTGCATTTTTTATTATAGTATTGATCTAAGTCAAGAAGAAGGTGGTGGAAGTGTGGAATTGATTAGTTGTGGTGTTGATATTGAAGTAACACCAAACAATGTTTATGACTATGTTAGAAGATATGCAGAGTTTAGAATGTTTAGAACTCAACAAAAAGCTTTTTTGGTAAGTTTTATATAGTATTGAAATATTATAACGGAAAATTATATTTATTTCATTTTTATCATAGGCATTGAGGTCTGGAGTGTTTGATGTGATTCCTGAAAGTTCATTAGATGGTTTAACTGCTGAAGATTTAAGACTGTTATTAAACGGAGTTGGTGATATTAATGTCCCATTATTAATATCATATACAAGCTTCAATGATGAGTCTGGTCTTGCTACTAGTGATCGACAAATAAAATTTAAACGTTGGCTGTGGTCTATTGTTGATAAAATGACTCCTTCTGAAAGACAAGATTTGGTAATAAATTGTCTATGTTTATCAGAACGTTAATTTTAATGTGATAAAATATATTTTTATTATTTGAAAAATTATTTGAGCACTACCTTATACAGTAATAAATTAAATAGATTTTGATTTTGTTTTTATTTAAACCAATTTTATATCAAATATATTAATAAATTTACTTTCGTATGTAAGTTAAAATAAAATTATTTATTTTACATGTGCAAATTATGTAACTTTTAAAAAGTTGTGTCTGATTAAAAAAAATGTTTTATAATTATTCTTTTTGTTAATATATATTTTTTGATTTCAGGTGTATTTCTGGACAGGGTCACCAGCATTACCAGCATCAGAAGAAGGATTTCAACCAATGCCCAGTGTCACTATGCGTCCAGCTGATGATTCACATTTACCTACAGCTAATACGTGTATATCCAGATTGTACATACCACTTTACAGTAGCCGTACTATACTTAGACACAAACTCTTAATTGCTATAAAAACAAAGCATTTCGGATTTGTTTGAATTGTGGGTTTGATATTTAAATATATGTCGAGGAAGAATTGCAACAAAATAATAATTATATTTAAATGTTTTTTTGACGAGTTAAAATATTTTTTTTAATTTATTTTTATTTTCAGTTCCAAACTTGTTTATTTTCGTGATGGTAATTTTCTAATTTGTTTTCTTTATATACATTATTCGTACTTAATAAGAAAAATATGAATTCGTGACTTTAAAAATTAATTTTAAGTGATTAAAAGTTAAAACTGCAATTAAACTATTATATTTCTCGTTTAGCTTTTAAATAATTGTGCAGTAACAATACACAATGTATTGAATTATCTATAATTTTATACTATTCATGATAATTGATAAAAATTAAGAAAAAAAATGTAATGTCATGATTTTGTTATTGTTAGTGCTTTATAAACAATTTATGCTTATATATGTATTTTAATGGGAATTTGTTGTTTTTATTGAAACGTTGATTTTTCTTGAAAAATATTCGATATAAAATCAATGGTTTTAAAATTTTAGTTTAGAATTATGAAACCTTTTAATTACATTTTATCAAATTCAAAGTAATTTTGGTAATATAATACGTTAAAGCATATAATATTTTGAACGAAGACAATCTAATGCAATAATCAAATAATGTGGCAGAAAATGTTTAAAATGACCTATATTCCATCACCGTGAAAATGTTTATAGGTATGTATGGTAGTGTATCCTCTAGTGTTCACGTGTAACAATTACAAAAGTAATATAATGGTCAAAAAGCTAATTTGTTGTTGACAGCTTTAGGTGTTTAATGTATTTACTTGAAATTTTATTTTCAATTTAAATATAGAATATAAAAATAGCATTCCACAAAGAGATAATCCGTTATAATTGAAATTACCGATTTCAATAATTAAAGTAAGGCGTGGATTTCGTTTAAAAGGTGTCGTTCAATCGCAATCATTTATCCACGTAAAAGTATATTTCTTGTTAGTATCACTGCTAGCAACATTAATAAATTTGAACAATTTCTTATCAGAGAAAATGTGGCTTTCATGATATAAAATATTTTAACGGATGGTAACACTAGACTTATTAATGTACATATGTTATATTGTTATCACAATAACAATGTATAATTTGTAAAACAATCCAAGTATTTTGATTTTTTAACTGAAAATTGTAAAACAAGTATCCAATATTTATTTTGATTTACATATATAAACGATAAAACTTTCTTTTTGTTCCTTGAATTATAATATTATTCATTTATTGGTTAGCTTGTTAGTTGTTAATTTTCTTTGAAAATAATAACATTCAACTTTTGAAAGATAAATTATTTATATTTGTATATTTTATTTTAAGCTTTTAATTGATTACATTTTTAAAGTATCTAGAAAAAAATACTCAATATTTGTTAAAAAGAATTCATAATTATGAAAATGTTTGAAAAAATATCAATTATTTCATAGCCTTGATTTAATTTATTTAGAAAAATTATGTCTTCTATGAAGCAAAGTAATGTCAAGTCAGAATGTGAAAGCACATTAAATGAATCTAAAAAAAGGATGCATATATCTGAAGCTATAATAGTAGATGATGAATATAATTTATATAATAGACCTCATCATCCAACAATTAAGGATACAATACAAATTAAAAACAAAAATAAATCAAGACCATTGATTCCTACTATAAATGAAACTGTACTGATTGATAAACCATGTAAGTCTTAACCAAATTAATGTTATATTAGTTTATTCATGTTAAATTAAAAATACATATGTATTGTTTCGTTAAATTTAGGTAGTAAAGTTACAAATAAAACAACGAATGTATCAGTTAACCAAAAATTTAATAATGATACTAATGCTACCAAAACAAGATTATATATGGAAAAAAAAAAAAAAGAAATGTTGGAAAAACATAAATTAGATGTATTAGAGAAAAAAAGATTGGCAGAAGAACGAAAAATTAGGTTAGACAACCTACAAAAAACTACAAAGGAACTAGCCAAAGCGTCTATTAAACCAAAGGTATTTAAAATATTACATTTAATAAATTATTATTTTTTTAAAAAATATAAAAATTGTAATTTATAAATATTGCATTTAATGCTCCAAAAATGGTATTGATGTTAGTTATTTAATACTTTGAAAATGTTCATAAAATTAGGAATTGGATAGTTTGATAAGAGAATACTATATATTTTATTTTAAAATCAACGTTATGTATGACAAAATACGAATAAAACCGATTAAGTTACATTAAAATTAATTTTTACATATAATTTATATTTAAAATTTTAGACTCCTCGTGTTCAAGAAAAGTCTGAAATACATATCAATATACCAACCGAATCAATTAAACTGGAAGAAGTACAGTAATATTTTTTTTTATTCATTATATAATACTCATTTAACATATTTTTAGGTAGATCAAACCTTTCGTCTTTCACCTAAAATTGAAAGTCTCAAGAAAATACCAAATATCCCAATAACCATATCAAATAAATGTAAAAAAAATTTAGAATTTGTGTACGATGACAACATATGTTCAAAAATGACAAAAAATGTAATTTTTTTCTATTAAATTAAATTAATTATGTAATGATTATTTTTTCTATTAGATTAAAAATTCAACTGAAGTATCAAAAATATCAGAGAACGTAAATTCAATTCTACAAGAGAAAAGTATGTTGTGCCTATTTTTTTTAACCTAATTTACTGTTTTAATATCCATTTCTTATTATAGATTCTAAATTGCGTACAATTACCAAACCCGAAGATTTGTTTTCTAAATTAAAAATGAACGAAGATTATAAATTAATCGATAACAGTTTATTTGACCTTTTAATACCTAAAGTAGATAATGTTGATACTGTAATAGCAGTAAAAGATCATAAAAATGGTAGTATATTATTTTAAGAATATTAATTTAAAAAATAAACTATATTTACAATTTTAGAAAAATTGGTCGAAGAAAAGAATGAAAAAGAAAAAGATGTAGAGGTGTCTGACATCAATTTACAATCTATTGATACCAAATCATACACAGACTTAAATTTATCTAAAACATCACACGAAGAAATTTTGAAAAATATAAAAGAGCTTCATGAATTATTAATTTATCAATGTTTGCCAAGTAAAAATTATTATTCAGAATCAACACAAACTGATGATTGTAACATTTTATCATCACTTTCTCCTAAAAAGTGTCCACCACCGTTGAATTTTATTTCCGTATTAAAATGTAAAAATAGATTACAACTCGCTAGACAAAATGATTTTAATTCATATAAACCTATTGAGAATTTAAATATAAATGAATACTCAATTTCAAATCATTTATCTAATGATAAGATTAGTAATATAAATAATGTAAAATCTTCGATACAAAATGTAATTGATTATGATAATAAAGAACATTTACCAAATATCAATAATAAAGAACAAGAAAATGATTGCAGTACAAATAATAATAATAATTGTGATGAAATAAAATATACACAAAGTAAAGATAAATTATTTACTAAACTTGAAAGTACAATCACTAAAGAAAATGTTAAACAAGTTTTAAAAAACATTAATAGTGACTTTGAGTTTTTGACTAAAGACATTCATGAAGATACCAATAAACTATATAATAATTGTATGTATTTAAAATTTGGTGAAAATAATTTTACGAAGACATCAACTGGTGTAAGTAATGAGCACAATATAACATTACAACTGGATATTTGTCATTATATATATATATTTTTTAGTTTCCTGAAATCCATGATGAATTTCAAGCAGAACTTGAAACTCTTAATCAATTGAATAATTCTTTGTATGATATAGAAAATATGAGTTGTGATATCTCGATAAAATCCAATGTAATTATCTATTTTGATTTATATATTTATTAATTAATAAGTTACTAATGTTTTTAAATAAATTTTGTTTTTTTATAATGTTTCTTAAAATTTATATACATTTTTAACATTTCAGGAACAATTTGTTGATAACGTACATAGTAATCATGTTGTTTCCAATGGTTTGAATTTAAAATCATTTTTAAATAAACCGACATCACTTTCAAAATTATATGCTATATCGTCAAATAAGATGTATGTAGATAAAACAATAACTGGGTTCTCCATACAAATGGTAAATTATATTTTCTTGAGTTTTCATCATGTTCATAGTTAAACACATCTATTCTAATTTAAATGAAAAACACATTTTTTTATTTGAAATACTAATATTTTTAACTGTATTGAAATTAATATGGAGATAATAAAATATTTAATGTCACGTTATATGCATGCATAACTTTTCAGTTTGAACAATTGGTTAAAGATGAAGAACTTAGAGCTAAACAACATCATACAATAATTCTCTTAAAGGAAAAGTCTTTAACTAATCGTTTGAAATGGGAAATTACCATGTATGATCTACAAACTAGGTAATTTTAAGTATTTGATACTTTATTAATTAAATATAATTTAAATGAATAATGTTTTGTCATTTATTAGTCATTTAAAAAACCGACCAGGTTATGAAAAACAATTACAATCGCTTAAACAAAAGCATAGAGGTGAGGTAAAAAAATTGGAACACTCTTTATATCAAGTAAAAAGACTTGGTAGAGAAATAGATTCATTCTATACACGGCGGCTTATTATCCTAAAAGAACATATACAGTATTTAAAAATGCAATCATCTTCAAAAAAAGTTATACGTAAACTCAAAAACTTCGATCTAGTTCCAAAGGTAATATAAATTTATTTAACATTATAAGCAACATTTAAATAATGAAAAATATTTAATTAGAAAGAAGAATACCAATCACTGAATTCTAGTTTGCTTAAACAATGTGATAAGACTGATTATGTTGATACAGTTGAAAGTGAATTTGTTAACATAAATCCTAATGAGTTTATTGTCACATCAAAAAATAATAAAATATCACCAACTATGTTTAAATTAGATAAATCTAAAATTATTTTACGAAGTGAGTCATTTAAATATTTTTAAATATTTGTAAATTTTAATTTTTCTTATAATCATTTATATTTTATTAATTTTCTTATTTCATTGTTAATTATTAATATATATATATATA
>JAIPRN010001851.1:0-38308 GCA_025469175.1 Geopemphigus sp. TES_GeoC_2020
TATTTTCCGAAATATATATTATTATTATTATTTTTTTTTTTTTTTTTGAAAAAGTTTTCCACCCGATTCCCGTTTATAAGAAAAGACTAAAAATATTGGCGGAATCTTACACGTCGATAAGGATTTAACGGTTGACGAAAATAGATATCCGAACACAACAAAAAAACAGTATATAATACACCGGTGTGTTTCTTACCAAAATCATTTGTCGACTAAACAATTCTAAGCAATTGGCTAATGTACGTGACGCTCCAGAACAATTCGTCAACCCCTGACGGAAAACGTCTACGAGACGCGCCGCGATCGCCAAAACGTTTCTATATAATTGTATCGTATTACGTATATACTAGCGTGTGTGTGTGTATGTGTGTGTACTACGAAATCATGCCGAAATAAATTGGGACCAGTTGGTTGTCTGTTAAGGCCCGTGAACGAGCCGATCGTGTCGTTTTTTCATTGTTCGGCGGAACGTACCTACGTTATGTTATACGTCGATTTACTATTGTGGCGAACGGTCTTCGACTACGCCGATTCCGACCAACGGTCCGGTCCGTTCTAACGGTTTTCAATGAAATCGGTCGCAGAATTGGTTGCACTTACTGTTCGCGAACACCGTGTTGGCCAACGTGTACCGGTCCCGTAACATTCGCACGTACGCGATATAGTGGACGACGGTCCACATGGTGAACACGCAAAACATATTCCACGTGAACAGAACGTAAAACACGACGTCTGTGTTGGAGAGACCGCACACGAAATTGAAAACGCCTATGGACAACACGTACAGCAAGTAAAACGTTTGCGTTCGCGGGCCCGGCGGACGTTGTATTCCCAACGTCAATACGTCGAATTCGTGAAACGTTTTCAATAGTCCGAACATACGTTCGCTCTTCTTCGCGAAAATTGCCGTGCTCAGGACAGCTACGACAAACTTGAACAGCGTTTCGACGAAAATCACCTGAAATCAGGGTAATCGTTGTCAACGAACGCCGTCATAAACGGGGAAACAATAATAATGGAGAAAAAAATCGACGACAACTCAACCTTCACCAACATACTGTATTTCGACGTTACATTTTGAGTGTTCTCGTAGTGGCGTATGCTCATGTACGCGCCAGACAAGCACAAAAATAGCCACAAGGACCACGAGTAGAACAACGATACGACCCTGCGGCCACTAACTAACGGCAAAAATCCGAACATTCTCGCCACGTTATACATAACGTTCGAATCGTTGATCCACGTCGAGTCCATAATCCGCCCAAGAAAGTACTGCGCGAGAAACGATTGACGTAGCACGTATCCCCGTCACCATTCGTCGGAAAAACTAATACGCTTAACAAATACTCGGGTCCAAGTGGAGCGCGAACATACTCGAGAAGTACCCGAATATAAAGTTAACGTCGAATATTCCCGTCATTCATTTCGAACAATAGAATGGAACTTTTTTATATCGAGTGGTCTTGAATCGTCCTCTCCGCCCTTTATTTTTTTCTTTTATTATTATTATTTTTCAACAATACGTTACCATTACACTCGACAACCCTTCACCAGAAGCGATCGATCTCAATTATCGATTAAATGGCATTCCTCGACTGGGATCGCACCTGTTGGCGGTGCCAACAGCAGCGGCATTACCAACGCCTCGCATTTATCCATTGTTTTCTGTCGAATACCGCGCCGACAACCCTTCCAATCGATTTCGGTTTATGAAACAGAATCGTTAAACTAACAACATAATAATGATAATATCGTTACGAATCCGCCCTCTGGGTAATATTTACAAAACACGCGTTACTTGTATGTATTTCATTACGCGTAAAAGGATTAGTCAACGATGCGCTTTCCGTTAACGTTATGTTTTAAATTTTATTAAATTTTGAAACGTTTAAATTTTATGTATAATAAACGTTAAAATATGTTTCTACGATTAAAACGAAGATTATTAGTTTATAAATGACAAAAAGTATCGTTAAAATATGTAGAACGGACCACGATAATTAAACGTACTTTTTTAAAACGAACTTTGAACGATTATATTCGACACGTACGTCATATACTTTAATTTGATATAGAAATATGAAAATAAGATATTAATAACTTATGCTTTTGATATTTTTGAAAAAGTGACCTAAAAGTTTATTGTTCGAATCGCGTATAATGCTATTTTAGTCGCTATTTGACATTGCTAATATCTTTCTACGTTTATTGTTATACGATAATAATAGAAATGTATAAATTACGCTTTTACGCGATTTCTGGATCAGGGTCTTATTTGTACATTTTACAGATCTGTACTTACGGGTTTAGAATTGTTAACGATTTTTCGAGTACAATATTTTATTGACAACGATGTAAACTGTAGTGAGTTTTCGTCTTGACCTATCACTCACAGAGACCAAACGAACTTCATTTGACCGTGTATGGATCATATATATATGTGGATCTGTGTGTGTGTGTGTGTGTGTGTGTGTGTGTGTGTATTACGGTTACTATGTTTACAAATTAGAAATATGAAAATCGTACAATTAGTTTATCGCTAGAAGATCAAACGCGGTCGTTGAAAACATCAAAAGCACAAGAAAAATTGAGAACTTGAGCCACGTCAATGAACCAACGACGAACAAATATAAAATAGTTGACACCTACTACGCAGGTCTCCAATTACTTAGATTGAAACAAAAAATGTCTTAAACCACCTATTGAATAATATCACGTAGATTATCGGTACCGAGTCCATAGATACAACAATATAGATATTAGCGTTAATTTTTTAATTCGACTTTTCCACTCGTTACGACTTATACGTACCATAATCATTAACGATTTCCCAGTCAAATGTGTAAATAGTCGTTATTAAACGGACGTTACCGGTGCTCTTGAAAAGTAAATTAATTCGACACTTTCAGACGACCAATAATAATCTATTTAATATCGTTCAAACGTTACGATTACGATAATGAAGAGGACTATAAAAATTCGAACGTGTTTACGTCCACAACCATATACACTTTATAGCCATTACTAAACTTAAATTGGACTAGGCGAAAAATACAATAGTGTCGTGTTATCCGTCCGAACGTTAGTGATTTACTTCATAGTGTCGTTTGAAACGTGTAAAGAGTAAAAAACGAAATAAATCACTAACGATACGGAAATTATCGACACGTTACCGAAACGTCCAATATGAGACGTAATAGTATTGTAAGCCGGAATAATTGGTAGCGCCATCTAGTATCGTCCACTTTAAACGTCAGATCGGTTTTAATGGACTAAATATCGAAAAGTAACGGGAGTTCCCCGAAATTTATTAAAAAATAATTTTATACGGTTATGCGGTTTATAACAAATATTTTCCGTCATTTTTGTCGACGATACGCCGCAATAGTTCCAAAAATAGTAGGAACGTTAAGCGATTACTATTCTTCTTAACGTACAAGTAAATACTATCGTCATTAATTGTAAAAATACGATCGGTCGTTATATGTTTTATAATTCTGATCTTTGCTCGGTTTCCGGTAAAATCTTCAAATTTTAAATATTCGTAATGAAACAATAGTTAATTTAGTTTTTGAGATGTAGTTATTGTTATTTAATATACGTATTGATCTTAATTGTAATTTCAGGTTTGAATAAAGGTATAAACTATAAATAATATAAAATATATGGTCATTACGAGGTTTTTAATTATACCAAAACAAAAAATCAATAAAAACTTCGAACCAATTTTTCTAAATGCCATTAAAAAATTCTTCGGATAATATATTTTATTCGCTTCGAGAAACTGTCGACAATTCGCGATAGTTTTCCACAAAATCTGATACAGTATTGTTCCAGTTTCACGAGCCGCGTACAATTCCCGATAATTCGATCGACGTTTAAATTATCCCCCTTTCTAAACGAAACAAAAAACAAAACAAAACACGAACCACCTGAATGATGGTCGTCAACAAAATAAATAGACTATTTGAAAGGAATTTCACCATTTGAGTGGTGGATAGGAGTATAGACAAATTCGTCGTGCGAACTTACCGTAATATTTCTCGTTTAAAACGGAAAAAAAATACCCGATTTACGCATTCTCGTAGTGACACAGCGTACCCAACATTCTTACCTATATCGCTAAAATAATAGTGGCCGAAATCGAACTTCGAAATTTACGCAATTATTGTTTCTAGCGCGATAGTATGTAATAAACGATAAACTACTATAATGGATTCACCAGCCATTCGCTTATCCGTTGACGCCACTTTTTCAAAGTATTTTTAATTAATATAATCGATAATGGTAACGAAAATCGACCGGTCGGCTTCTCAAAAAATAAAATTATCGCTACGGCAGTTAATAATACCACAAACCGTTTAGACGTATCGATCCGTAATAGAACTACGGCAAATGTGGTTAGAATATACAAATTGTACACAAAAAAGCGATTCGTTTAAATTCTAAACGTTACGCAGTAGTATAGCGCACAAACTGACTTAACGAACACGTTTTATTTGGTGAATAATTCGTGACAAAACGTTTTCTACTTCATTATCATTACGCGAGTCTCGTTATTTGTTTATATTATGTACGACGGTCCTCTAAAAAAAAAAAAACCCGAAACAATTGCTTACGAATCCCTAGGTACTTCTGTTACTGAATTCAAGAGCCATATTTTGCGTGTACGTCAGCCAAAGGGTGAGAACGACAGTTACCAGGTCACTACGATAGGTGCATTTTAACAGCACGTTTTTCACGCTAAAAAAAATACGACCATTTAGCATTTTGTTACACGCGTCAGTTTAGCGAAAATTAAAAACGGAGTTGAATTATACGTTGTCATTCGTCCGCTATGGTCACATTTCAGACGGTTATTTCGCGATAAATTTTTACGATTGTTTTTAACATTACGTCAAAGTTTTAATTGTTTCTAAATATCAAACCGTCCGACAAATAAATAATTCGCGGAAGGACGTTACAAAACGGTGTATCCTTTATTAATAATTTTGGATGGAAAGTTCTTCCTCCCGACTACGTTCATAATCGTGTTAAATCTACGTTTGTCCCTTTGATATAATAAATACGAAAATTCGGCGTCGTAAAAAATACGCCGTGTTAAATATTGATAATGCCGAAATACGAATTAGTGTTTATTAAAGACATTGTATTTTACTCTGTTCGTTACAAAAATTATTACGAATTTTTTAATATGAAAAAATTATAATCCTATTTTGGATAATATTTGAGGTAGTTTAAATTATTTTTTACTAACTCCAAGAATATCCAACACAATATTTCGGATTAATATGACAGTATTTTCCTACCGGTGAGCATTTTAATTCTATTGATAGACTGTTGGTAGATATCGAAAATATACAACGCGTCTTACAAACAACAAAATATAATTCGTCGTTTTTTTTTTAAATACGTAAGACCAAAAATATACAATTACATATAGTACCGTACAAATATATATATAAGTGCGTGTATATTCCTTTTTATTTAGTAGGTATTAAAGTGTATATATTTAATTCCTCGTGTTATTTTTATAATTTTTACTATATAATGGTCGTTCCAATGCGCTTGGTTGGACGTGAAATCAAAATGAACGACATATTTACATTATAAGTTCGTTCGTGTATTTTACAATTTGCTTATTTTTTGTACACGAGAATTAATCCGTCCAGCGAAAAAGAATTAGATTATATTTTTTTGGGGGGGGGTGATTTTTTTCCAATATTTAGATTAACGACTTTTACAATTTATACCGTTCACGTAATAAACAAAATGTTAAGAAATGGCAAAAAACAACTCGAAAAATATGTCGAGGATGTTGGCCATACTGTTCGTTAGAAAACAATTTCAATTTCCCTTATTGAATTTTAGTCCGACCGTATAACAGTACCGCAAGATTAAGTATGTTGAACAATTTTTTTAAAAAACCGCGCCATCTTATTAGTTTAAACTAACGCGTCACTGAACCAATTTCTTTTCAAACGTCTTAGAACGTTATTAGGATGTTAAGGGGGACATTTTTCGGATCACCGGAATCCAGCGGCTGAATTATATGTGGCGGAATTTTTGAAATTCAAACGCAATTGTCAATTGGTAAATGGAAGTTGTTACTTGTTATATTAGAAAATATAAGTTGTCGCATACCATAGGAGTATTTAAAACGCAATTTCAGAAGTGAAAATGCGAGAGATAATTAATAAATATCCTCTTAAAATTACCACTCGACCGCGTACGAAGTTATAATATTTATACGCGTGTATGCTTATTTTTTCAACTTGTACTTTTGTGGAAAAAAGATTAATCGTATCACCGGTGTCTAATGTTTACGATAGTTAGCAAAATAAATATTCAGATATATTCAAGACCATTTTGTTAAGGACGTAATAATGCTAAAACTCCGTCGCGTCTTAAATGTGTTGACCGCAAAGTCGTATTGTTGCATATTCGTACGATTTCGATAAACCGGTGTAGAATTTGGTTGTTATCCTATTGGTCAAAAATACTATACAGAACGTACATCTAGTATTAAATTCTATCGAAGTGTCTTGTTATACGTTTCTACAACGAATCGCAGAATTTTAAATTATTAAATCCGTTCGAACGTTTTACGAAATCCGTTGACGTGTGACACGAAATCGTATTTAAGTGTGTCGGCACGCGGTGGTCCGTCTCGTAATTGAATATTCATATACAGTCGAAATTGTTTAAAATGACATTTAAGTGACCTATGGTCACAATTACCGTCACTATGGTCGTGTAAAAAAAATACACCGAAACGTTTATTAACATAATAGTCGGACGAACATTGCGCGACGTAAGTACACAAATTGTTCGTACTCGATTAGACGCGCGAAATACAATTTCTTTCACGCGTATTAACGTTTCAAACAACCGTTGGTTCCTAAATGCCGAAAATATTTCGTTTTCTTCTTACATTGTTTATGATACATCGCCAATACGTATAGATATCCTATGGATCCAAACTCGATCGTATTACTCATCTATTACGCCATCTAATACACCACGGTCGGAATTGTCTCTAGCAAAAGATAACGAAACCAATTTCGGCCGTATCGCTCTGTCGATCAAATGTTTACGCGACCGACAACCGCTGGTCGTTGCAGGTTATACGCGTCAGCACGCTAGTTGTTCTCCAACGTTACATTAACAATACGTCACTCCGCGCCGTTACGGACATACAAACCGATGAGAAATATCAGCGGGCGAAAAAACGCGATACTCAAAAAACAAAAGCTCCTTTCGTTTTTGTCAGTTACTATCGATTTCGTTACGAACGGTTTCGAACAAATTACCGTTAAGGCCGGATTTTTATTTACTCGTCTAAGCTAGTCTAGCCGACCACCTGCGTATACGATAACGATTATATTCGTTTCGTCTTTGACATTGGTACACCGACGTCTGGCCGTAACGGCTACGCACGCTAATGCGATTCTCCGGCTTTTTAACGAAAAAACGGGATCTATCTCGTAAATAATCTTCTTCGGTGCGCGCAATCGGTACGTCACTACGTTCGACTTGACGAGTAAGAAATTGTACGTTATTTTAAGAATTTTCCTACGAACCGATCGAATTACAACAGATTGATGTCGAATTCTCGTTAGATAACGTCTGAGGCCGGTACATTTTACTACGCGTTATTGGAAAACAATATATATTGACGTCGATTAAAATTATATGAATTTAATTTCCGTCCGACCAAATACAAAAAGGAGATAATAATTTTATGTAAAAACATATTACGGTAATAGGATCGAACAAGTTTGCATAGTTATGAACTATTATCAGTTATTATTTAAATCGAACAATCCAGCAAACGTGTAAAATAGAAATGGAAATATATCGTACGTATTACCACTTTTTATTTTTAGTGTCAAAATAAAAATATTACGCAAACATTGCTTCCATGAAAAGGAAACGCGTACTAACGAATTTAAATTATTTTATTTTACGATAACCACTCGCATTTCTTGTACGTTGTTCGTTTATTATTTCCGTTGGAACATTCCGAGTTTGTCATAATGGTCAGTGGATAAGAAGGATACCTATTCGTCAATTTAACTTCTATAGAATCCGAAGTGGTTTAAAAACATTCTTTGAAAATTAAATAAGTATTGAACGAGTCGAATCAAAGTCGATCGAATATTCTTTAAAAAGTAAAACAAAAATTAAATACGACGAAGTCGTATGGAATTAACAAGGCAAAGTTTAGATAGCATTATATGTTTGCGAACGAATGATCATGGTCTTCGGTTTTCAAAATTCGATTCGTTTTATTTGGAATCTCTTAAATATATAATTAATTATCGTCGTAATTCGATTTGTCGTTACAAACGTCTATGAATTTGTCTCTGTCTAAGGAAAGTATCTTCGATGGCAAGAATGAAGGAAAAGTTAAAAATCATCTTCGTTTTTCAAAAATAAGTAATTTTTATTTTTTTTAACCAACGAGAGTACGAATGATTACATTCGACGATAAATTATCGACTTTATGAAGGGAGGATATTAAATTAGGTGACATTGTACCGTTTTATGTCACTCGAGTGATAAAAAAGGTCAATTATAACATCGTTTTAATTTTAAACCGCGATTTAATTGGTCAACGAGTGGTATATTGCCCTGTCTGCAATTTCAACTTTAACGATTAATCGTTTTGTTTTCGGCGCTAGTATTTCTTACTAAATCAGACCTAAAATCGTCATACCTTTGCCGAATTCTTTATGAAAGCAACGGTGTAAGTCTTACAATAAGAATTTGCGTATTTTATTATTATATTTTATATAAATATATATGGAATCATTTCGATTCATCTCTTACGCCAGATTTTTGTTCTATTATTAGCCAACGTTCTAGTACGAAATTAAAAACGAAAACTAATTTTTAATTACGAATCATAAAATATGGTGTATTGAAAATTAGGTATCGACATTGGACAGATATGCCCTAGTTTTAGATACTTATTTCACTCTGTATTCCTAATGCAAGTAAAATTTCGTATTTTCCATTTTTACATTTAAAATTTTGAAACTTCGTTTGATTTTTTTTTTTGTATTTAAATTCATATCTAAAAATACCGTGTTTTAATTTTCAAAATTAATCGAATACATCAATAAGTATTTCAGAAACTTTGTATTGACATTAGACATCTTAATGTTACATAAATAAAAACTATAAAACCATAATCTAAAAATAATATTACCGTAAAGTTAATCAATTTTGTCCATAATTAAAATATCGAAAGTTTTAAAAATAAACAATTTTTATAACAGGTAGAGTATAAAATAAAAAACTTTCCAATAGAAATATCGTATGAAAATGTTAAAACGAAAGTTAATTAAATGAAAACAGAAAAAGTGCGTACTTTTAAAACTTTCGAAATACGTTTATATATTTTCCAAAATGTGACCGATGTAAATTTAATACTAGGTACATGACATGTAGACAAATTAATCTACTAACGGTCTAAATCTAACGTCACCAATGTTTTTACAATTATCGCGATACGACCGTAATAAATAACGTATTGTTTAAAATCGTAATACATTTTTTTTTTGATTCTTCCTCGGTTTTTTAACTGTTTTTTACAATATTTTTGAAACCCCGATGTTATTTTTCGCCAACAACCTAACACAACCGTATTCGTTAACGTATGTTCGACTACGTTTATTATTAAACGTAAAAAACTGCGCGCCAAAGTACATAGAGCCTACAATCGCGGGTGAACTCGTTTTCGCAACGCTCACAAAACTGGATTAACAAATAACTAACGAATATGTATTATATAATGTGCACGATAATTACGAGCGGGTTTATTAAACGGCTAACACGAGCAGTAACCGGTTTCATTCAATCGATGACCATGCGACATCGATTGTATTTTATTTAGTAATTATTACTTGGTAACAAATTAAGGATTTACAACTATTTTAAACTCTTAAAAAATCGAATTGAAACCATCGGCCAAATTTGTTTTTATTGTCCTTAAAAACTCTTTTATAGTCTGGATTGTTGAAATCCGGTTTACTGGCTACTACTACTACACAAGACACACGCACACAGACGCACGCACACACACACAGGACGCTAATGTTCGTAATTTCAGACTTTTGTTCACCTTATACAAAAAAATCTCGTGTATTCAATAATTATACTTATTGTCTTGTTTTATATATCTATATATTGATCACGCCGCACAGAACTATGCCATTAAGATCTATCGTTACGACGTAATCAAGTTTCAAAGTGTATAAACGCTTATATATACATTGTATTTCAAAGGATGACTGAAACAAGGAAACCACTAATTTGTTTCCTTGTATGAAATAGGAAATTGGCTGTAATAAATAAACGTTATCGTCTCGAGAATATTCAAATTAATGAATGTAAAAATCTATTCTATATGTAAGTGTAATATATGTACACGCACGCGCGCACAAATATATATTTATAAATATATATATATATATTGTTTAAAACGAAGTTTACTCAACATTCCCTCGCATCGTTCATAACACTATATCAGTGACGTTCTTACGTGATAATGTAAAAATTATATACGGCAACCCTCTTGTGCCTTGTCATCCAACACCCGTTTCTTTATTTTAGTATCCAACGTTTAGTTTTTATATTTCTTTATGGTTAGCGATAATTACCTAGCAACTTACTCCGTAACATTCAAAATTGGAAATTGAAGTTTTACTACCATCGCCTATTTAAAATGTACTTTACATATATAATCATTTATGTCGGTAAAAAAATTGTTCGATTTTTATCGATATCGGTCAATAGATGTCACCTAATTTTTGTTTATAACCGTACAAGTATTACGTGAAATTCCCTCCTCAAAAAAAAAATATATTTCGATATATCGTTTATATCTATATTAAACGTTACCCAAAGTATAATGGCGTATTTTCGGTATTTTAATTTATATTTCCAGGCCGTAATTCGAATAGTTTACTATTGGAAGCCTTGTGCATTCATTTCATTCGAGTTGATTTATTCGGATCATTCACGGACTAAATCCTAAACTAATCCTCAACGATTTCACTAATATCATTAATTCAGTGGCGAGTGAAGATCAAACGATTCATGTCGGTCATACAGTTTACATATTAACGATCGCGTAATCGAATAAAAAACTAACTATGGAGCAATGAGCGTACTAAAACCTCCCCCAAAAAATTTAATTTCTTACGAAACGTATATTTTTTGTCAATAATAACGAAAAACTAAAATATTTTTAAACTTCAATACAAGTTATAATATAACGTGTTTGTTAAAAATGAATAATTTATTAAAGTTTATAACGTGTCTTGTTTCGTTAGGGTCATCTAATTAATTTATTAAAAAATTAACCCCCCCAAATTTAGGTCTAAGTACGCCACTATTGTGGCAGACCCCAAAAACATGTTCTTGGGCTAGTTGACTGGTGTATTATTTAGGAAGTCAAAACGTGTGAAATATCAGTGACAGTAGGAGAACAAAGGGAGTTAAAAAAATGTGTTCGGTTCAGGGAATAAAAAATTACATCAGCTATCCTCTTCCCTTCCCACTCCACTTCACTCCATTGAAATCTCTCTTACGACAATTCGCTACAGAAGGAAACATAATAGTATCGGAGTACAAATAGTTACCGTGAGTATTTCGCTCCGCGCAAAATTATTACGGCGGCATTGCTTTCGTGCCGTATATTTTTCTTCGGAGTTAAAGTCGAATAAGTGATTAAAAGTAGTCCACGGTTCGTTCGACATTTGCGAGGGGTGTAGAGCACCCCTTCTAATAGGCAGTTCCGCTACAGCCGCGCGCACCGCGGACTGCTAACGAAATAAGCAGGAAATAACCTATTTACATTTACTCTCGGCTAAGTATGAAAAAAACCGCGTAAATATACGTCTTCCGACTTAATTAAAAATAAAATATAAACGGGGACCACTTAAACGAAACGTTCGTGTATTTCATGGGAAATAACATTTTCAATGGGGGGGGAGGAGTTTTGTTCATTAAGAATATTATTTCTTGACTAGTAGCGATTTGTCGAAGTGTTACGTTATATATTCCGTTTTTTCCCCCGATTATTAATAGTTTTTACGCTAAAATTCCGAGCGAATAACGCGGACAAAACGTTAAATGGGTAGAATTGTGCGAAATTCTTTTATCGACGCGACATGTGTGTCGACGGAAAGCTAAAACGTTTAATAATAAGACGGACACACGGTGGCTGGTGGTAGGTGGCCGTAAGGGAGCGGTATCGGGCAAAGACTCCGGCCGAATAGGACGCCGTAGGACGGTACAACACGTTGAACGTTCCGTGATAGCGACGGACGTCACAAATCGATATTGCACTCGCCGTCGGTACGTAAGAGACTCGTACGACAAACGGCGATAATTCGTTTTCAATAAACCGCCGACGCGTTATTTTTGTACGCGTAAGTACGTCTCGCCGCATAACACGCGTCTACGAATTTATACGATATCGGCTTTTTGCGTTAGAACGTCATTTTTCGCGTTACGCGACCACGAAACTTCTAACGTCGCGTAATATAATATATTACGTAACTACGACGCCGTCTTTAAGTAGTCGAAATAATCGATATAATATACCTGCTCTAATAAATCGTATCGAACGGCCAATATTGAATTCGTTCGTCGCGTGTTTATATTCGTTCTAACCCTCCCATCCCGTCGGTAATTGCGTCGCGCGATTTCGGGCTGACACATACGCTTCGTCTATCGACGAACTGAATACGAACAACAATCGTCTTCTACATCTGGCGCTTAATACCTTCTAAGAGTTTTCACAATCTCTGTACACTCCTCTCGATCCTGAACTCCCCATTTCTACGTACTCCAATTCTGTCGAAATCCTCTTCCACGGCATATTTCCCTGGACCAACCTCAAGGTTCCTTTCCCGTTAATTTTTTCCCAATTCACGGTTGTTCCATGTACATTATTGTCGTCAGTTCTATAGCAATCGACCGTGAAATTCCGACGCGCACATACATAAAGTACGAGCGCATATATTTAAATCGTGCGGATTCGTTGGACGTATATATTGACAAGATGGACAAACGGACGGACGAACGGTCACTTCGAGAGGTATTCCTCCACTCGAACAATTAATTAAGTTCGTAGTTGTCGAACTCGTTGGCACGTCAAATGATGAAAAGGGATCGGAGGAGCCATCGAATACGACTGTTTGTCGACTGTTTTCCACGGACGTTTTATGTTATTGTTTTTTTATCACGACAATTTCGGAAGTCACGTTTAGTACGCGCGATCGTCGGAAGAATATGCGCGTAAACTCGCCGGAATGGATAGCGAGGTGGACCTTCCGGACGAACACGTTTATTTGCCATACGAGATGTTTCGTTGTCGACGTTTCCATAGAATTCCTCTACCCCCGGAATGACCTAATCACCACAGGACTCCGGTACACGTATCACGCGTATGTTCGTATGTCAACATGTCGCTCCGAAACGTTATTCCCATTCCACCGCCATAGGCGTCAATCAATTTCGCGCGCCCGCCCTCAGAACGTCGCGCAAATCTTTATTACGCCGCCACGTGTGTGTGTGTATGTGTGTGTCGATCGATCGCGTTTTCGGTTAGCGCGGACCGCGCGCATTTTTTAGTGCACACGAAAACCGTACACGACGACGGATTGGAACGTGTGTCGCCTTACGGGCGTACAAAGAGTTTATAATTAAAACGCTTTTCGAAATTATCGCTGACGAGTCCGAAGCGTATACCGCGACACCGCCGCGGGTGTGTGCGCGCCCGGTAATATTTTAAAGAACGAGACGGCCTCGTGTCGTCATCGTCGTCGTCGTGAATGCACACTTTCCACCCGAGAGGATCGTATCTCGTAGTTTCCGCGGCGTCCACGTACCACGTACGTTATGTTTACGGTTAATCAACAAAGTCCCTGACTACACGGACGTCCAAATTTGGCCCACCTACGCTGGCGTTATTACAGGGCACGGATTATGTAATATACACACACACACACACAAATACACATACATACGCGCACACGCGCGTATACTTACGTATATATTACATAATATTGTGTAGTCTCCGACTGTGTGTGTGTGTGTGTGTGTGTGTGTGTGTCTTTCGCGATCTCTTCACGCTGTAAATAGTCGTCTTTCACTTTTCCCCGCCGCCTCACACAATAGTCCCGAATTCGTGTAGCCCTGGTCGTCGATTTCCCGTCGTCATTGGATATGTGTGTATATGTATGTTTTCCTTCTCGTTCCCGTTTTTTTTCACTTTTCTCGTTCAGAGCCGCCCGAAAGACGTTATTTCGTCTCCGACATTAACGACGACTACGGACATTATTATTACGCACGAAATATTCGTCCACCCGGTCGCGAAAACGGACGCCTCCCGCGTCGTAAAATCTATCGCGGCGTCGCTTATAATATTTCGTTTTTCCTTTTTTGTTTCGCTAAAAAATCCGACGCCCTTTCGTCGATTTAATCCGCCGACACACACACCCTTTCCTTTAGTCGGCCCGTTTTTTTCCCTTCCTTTTTTCATTTTTCATCGCTCATTATTCTGTTACGTTCTCCTCCGAAAGGTCACCGGGACAAAAGTCCAACGGGCGATGCGTTAAAGTTTACAAGTCGGCCAACACACACACACACACATATATATATACGCGTTGAAACGGGTCTAACGCGTCGTTTATTTCGAATATATTATAATGTTCGACAGACGATTCCGAAGCGTTCGGCCACGGCACTGACGCCAAGAAGATGGCCGGATATCAGCGTCTAAACGCCGTTCGTCCGCTAACCAACGAACACTCTAAAACAAGTTTGCGTACCACGCTAATTATTCATACATCATCTACGAAGTCTACCTGGACTTTCGGTATCGAATTCTGGAGTGCCGCTACGATTATAAATTATAGTAATTGAATTCGAACTTGTCCCAACGTCTTAAACGTCCCTCCCCCCCCCCAATACGTTTCTAATGACGCCGTACATAATTGTTTACGGAATTACACACCGCTGTCGAACAAATAGCCGCGGCGCCGGTTAGACGAATTTTAGCGATCGCTACACAATCAAAATTCGCAAACGTCTCTCTTCCCTTGCCTTCGATCTCCGGAAATTCTACAAAAGGTCTAAGGTGCAGATTTGGTTAAAAACGCGCCGTAAAATAAACCTATTTAAAATTTTAAAAAAAAATTCCGTCACACCAATATCGTCAATGGACCTGGCTTCTTCTCAAACCATTCGGTGTCCATAAATTTATCGATATAAATTTTGTTACGAACCCGCCAATCGAATTGTACCGTAAAGCTCGTAAACGATCGTGCCCGTGTTTTTCTGTTCGCGACAATAAACTATTTGCACGTATTAATACGACGAATTAATTTTCGTACCGACAATAAATTATGTAATTTACGATTTATGAACACCGAACGGGCATACGTATTTTTATGTTTAGTTTTAAACGGGAAAGTGAAGGTATTATTGACAAGTGTTTGCACGTGACCGTAGTGAACTAAAGCCAAACCGGCTGAACGTCGCGAGACGATATCCGTTTAGTATTGTTTTTCCGTTTTTAAACGTCGTAACGTCTTGGGCCATTTATTGCGTAATGACAATTATAAAATAGCTTCTGTCTATCCGTTCGCAAAATCGCGTTACGCGTATATTTGTAAAATGATTTCCCGAACGCGTTTCGTTTAGTTATTCGAATAAATGGGCCGCCATTTGTTATCCCACGGCGCGTAGGTAACAGCTCAGGAATGAAGAACCATCTATTCCAGTTCACTTCGATAGATCCCAAAACGTTTATCGTTCCCAGAATTCAGGAACGAATCGCGGACGGTTAAAAAACACTTGTCAAGCGCATAAGACTTTCGTTCTAACGTCGATTGCCCGTGTCGTTCAATTTCCGGTTTCTCGCGCTACAGCAATACGTTGACAGCTTGTTGAGAAGTAATTTAACTTAAATATTAACAGCGTACTACGGGACTCGTGGAAACGACGTCTGTAATATCCTCCGTACAATAATGGGAAAACAACTTCGAATATTGGTTGACAATAACGAAATACATTTTCCCGTCCGCAATTTCGAAACGTACCGTTACTATCCGCGAACGTTTTTCCCGACGGAAATCCACGCGTTCGTATATCGAAATTATTATAATCGATCGGGTACGGGAGCAAAATGGCGTGGCCGTTTACGAACACGTTTCGTCGTTACAAAACGAACGCGTCGGTAAATACCTAGTCGGTGATCCGTCGAATTCCTTCGAGACGATTTGGGTAACGTGCGACGACGACGACATCTTATCAAAAAAAAAAGGCCCGGTGGTGTAATGTGCGTACGAACGATACCGCCGAATGTAATTAACGCGACCGTCGTTATTTATAAATAATTATTAATATTAACCGTCATATTCCGCTTACAACACATCGACGTCACGCTAACGTTTTGAGTTTATTATTAAATCACGCACGGTTATCGGGTAGATGCCCGCCCGCGCAATATCAATTATTAACGTCCCGATCGAGTCGAGTGTGGCGTTACGTTTTTCGAAGTCGGGTCACTAACGGAAACGTATAAATAACTGAATTCGATGTGCGCGGAATTCAAAGGGGAACGTACGTGTACATTAACGATCGCGAAAGCTTTCGCGAATAATAAACGTACGTGCGGCCGCGAAACGAATGTCCCAGAAAGTTTTCGCGGCAGTTCCGAACCGGCTGTACAATAAACCGTGTCGTGGGCCAACCGTAGAGCGGTAAATTTTTCGTAAAATCGAAAACAAACAACGGATAATAAACCTCGCGTTACGGCACGCATTGCACGAGATTAGTGCCCCGGTTCGCTCGAGAAATGAGACGCCTTTCTTCGCCGATCAGCCGCGAGCAAATTTTTCGCGTGCGTTTATACATATTTATCACGGTTATCGTCATCGTCCATCCGTGGCGGTATTCGATGAATGGATTGTACGCGGCTGTACACGACGTATGGTCGCGAATCAATTTTGGCCGAAAATTCTCCCGAATTTCATATTTATACCGCATAATAAACACTATCGAACCGCGAGGTTTACTCGGTTTACAACGTTACACACACGTCGGCGGGGCAAATTTATTTTTATTCAACCGATGTCGTCGAACGAACAATATTTACAACGTTATTAACGCCCGGGAACTTGCGCAATCGCGTAAGATTTTCTAACACGCGCGTTCGACGCCCGATTTTTCATAAATTTACCTCGCAAAAGCCAAATTGAAAATGTTTTACCGTTGATAAAAAAAACGTACAATTTGTTACCGTTTTGTAGATATTGTTAGCACTTTTCCCGTTTCGAGTCGCGATTTGTTTTCAAATGCGTTATGTATATTATATATATATATATATATAAGAGTTTAAACGCCGACGTTTAAAAACAATTTATACACGACAATCCCGCGTAAGTAACTTGCATAATGGTACCCTTATAACAAGTCACGAAATAAGATATCCTAACACCGGGTTTACTACAATGTGTACGTGTCAGGCGGTAAAAACGAATTCGTACCGACACGCCGTTAAATGTTAATAATTTAAACAAAATCGTTTTAAACGAATTCCTGTCGAGGCTAGATTTGCTAGGAAGTTACAAAATACATCACGTACGATTAAACGTATTCTTTTATTAATTCGGTTCGTTTTTTAAAAAGCGTCCAACGGTTATAAAATGCGCTTATGCGCTAAAGCGAAATGCTTGACCCGGGCGCATAACGAAAAGATTCGTTTCGATTATTCGACAAAACTATAATAATTATGGTTTCAATTTTAACCACGGGAGAATAGTAAGTGTGTATATACTTCGGTGGTTTTCGGCTTTTCACTGACATCGTCATAACCATTCTTCCGGGCGGGTGCCGTAGATACCCGTGTATTTGCTTACCAAAACGGCACTGATTACGTTTCTTATTATCGACCGCTGATTGGATATCGTTCAGGAGGTTAAGTATATATGTATATATGTAAAAAAACATCGTCGGCTCGCCGCTGATTAATTCCCTCGGGACCGCCACTAAGATGGGATCTACATACATACGTGCGCGCATAGATGATACGATGTACACTCCGGCCGACCGCAAAAGTAGCTCGTTATCGGTAAGACGGACGAGGGACGGGAGCGAGAGTGAGCCTAAAAGGCACCTGTGTCGACCGCACACGAGCGCGTGGGGTACGGCGCCGCTATATATAATATTACGTACCACACCACGACCATCCCGGACCGGCGGTGGCGGCGACGGCGGCGGCGGCGGCGGCGGCGGCGCTATACCGCGAACCATAGGGCGCCCCCGCCCGTACCCGTCCATCCAGGACACTCGCCCGCCGCACGGAACGGCGCGCGCGATGGACGCGTTTTCCCGGCCAGGAAGGGCGAAAGGGTCAGAGAGGGCGCGGTCCCAGGGTTTCGGCGTCGACGGTGGCGGCAACGGCGGCTATCGGCTATCGATTGCTCGGGACGGGAGTCCGCACGTGCGCGTATGTGTGTGTGTGTGTGTGTGTGTGTGTGTGTGTGTGCGCGCGCGCATGTAAACGCGTCAATGTGTAGGTGTGTAAACCCGCAAGTGTATGTGCGCGCGTGTAGTTCCAGAGCAACTCGACGGCGACGCTTGGCTCGGCGTTGGAACGCACCACCGCACGAGTCGCCGACGACGCCGACCGACGCCCGCCGCCGACTACGACGAACACGACGCCCGCCGCCGACTACGACGACGACGACGACGACGACGACGACGGCGACGACGGTGGCGACGGTGATGATCGCGCTCTGCAGTGGGGTGAAGTTTATTGGGCGAGCCGGACGACCGATACGTGGCTGATTTTGGAGGGATTTGCACAATTATTGTGAAAACCGTTTCGTTTTTTTTTTTTTTATTATTTTTTTATTTTTTTTTCCCGGGTTAGTTTTTTCGTAATTTTCGTTTCGACCTACCCACACGCCAATCGCCGAGTTCGTGTACCCCCCGTTTTCGGCACCACCGCCACCGCCAACGTTCGTTACTTATCGTACGCTCCCACGCCGCTAACCGTCGTCGTCGTCACGTTCGTCCGCCCCCGCCGCCGTCGCCGGCGTCACTCGCTCTCGAATTATAATAAATATTATCCACGTAAATCGATCACCGAGTTCTTTGTTGCTGTTCCAGTGGTACCTGCTGTTCCGGCCGTGCCGTTCGCTTCATTCGCTTCTTGACGACGAGTTCATCGTCACCGGGCCGACCTCAAATGGAAAACACCGTTGGTCGCCGTCGGCTATCGTCCGGCTCAACGGCAGCGGCTCCGAGCGGCTACTAACCTCGTCTCGCAGGTAAGGTACAAACCGCACGATTTATTGTTATTTATTGTTAGCGCGTCGTGGTTACACAACGAGGTACATTCATCCGTCACACACGCTACGCGGGGCGATAATCCGTTCGTGTAAAAAAATCCGCCCGTAATTTGGGTACGCGCATTCCAGAGTATGCGTGTAATCTCGTTAAGGAAATTACGACCGAAAAAAAAAACGACAATAACGAGCGACGCTCGTATTTCCTCGCCGCGACACTGTTGCGTTATCCTAACGGCGACGGAATTTAAGTCCGGGGATTTGCGGTCGCGAACGTGGTACGTACACACACACACACACACACACACACACACACGGCCGGAGAATAGAGAAGCACCCACGGTCGGTCGGAACAATTGTCCGGTTCAATGGGGTCATCGTTGACTTCTTGCGCACGACACCGTGGTGTGTATATATATATAACACGGTTCGTTGACCGTGTTTATTGGTGTGACGTCGGCGAAATTATTGGTCGAACAATCAATCTATACCCGTTACGACGGCCGCTAGTCTTGAGTGTCTCTGTGTCATTATATTAGCGCAGTATTTTGTGATTCGGTCGAACGTTCGTAAATGCGACGCGCACGCGCAGTGCCTGAAACAAGCCGTTTTTTCACGAACCAAACTTTCACCGTTGAAAAGCACTAACGCACCAACTAATCCTAAACTCTCTCTCTCTCTCTTTTTCGTTCAATTAACGGGCGTATTCATAAAATTGTCGGATTTCTCGCGCCACACCGTCGATGGAAACGACACGCCATTCGGTTTCCGTTGAATTCTAACCTAACCTACCCCCCGTATTGGGGCCGCACCGGCACGGACGGACACCTTGCTCGCGAAGATGCGTGACCCAGCCGATCGACCGATAGTTTCGCGGCGTCCACATTTTATACAACCGATCGATACGTAGTTCATTTCTCGGTTTGTCGTTCGAGTTCGGTACCTGTAACGGCACCCGGTTTTCGGAGCCCGAATAATACCGGCGTCCAATAGAAAAAAAGTTTATCGTCTCGGAACGACGCGACTTTCGGGAAGTTTACCGAGTTGGTGAGGTAAGTGGTGGGGGAGGGGGTGATAAGAGTTGTCGTAGCGCCGTAAAGTAATTGGCCACGCCAAAAGGAGATACTCAATCCGAGCGTACGCTTTTCAGTCCGATATCGGATAACGTAACTGTAACACGATCATATCGTAAGTTATCCGCAGTCCGACCGCGTGTCCACTATTGTCTCCGAGACACGCACACGGCTGCCTACCCTCGACCAAGCACTGTCGTATAGAAAACGATATATGCCTGTATCTCTCCCGCCTCGGACAACGACGCCGTCGTACAAACGTTTAACATTACGAACCGCACATCGCGTAGTTATTCGCGTTAACCCCGAGCCACGCTGTTTTGACCTATTATAAAAGTCTTAATACCCTCGCATTTCTGTTTATTTAAAAAAAAAAAAACGTATACGCTCGTGTACGTATATATATATATCGCGTACGCTCGTATAATTTCGAACTTAATATTCTAAATGTGAGTAAACACGAACGGTTGAGGGTAATACGGTCCGTTTATACTTTATTCGGGTACGAACGTCGAGTTTTTCGGTGTGTATGTGTGTGTATTCGTTTGACTTCGCGTAGTTTCCGTCCTAACCGTTAAACACGTCTGGCCGAATAACGAACTGCGTGGAACGACAACGAGTCCAGTTATACAAACCCAATAATAACCGCGAAGAGAGAACTACCGTCGTCGACGTTATCAATTCGTACGTCGTTAAATAGTCGACGTAGTGACGGCGTAGGCGCGCTCGTGTACGCCGCACAATGCGCTCCACCGTCCCCGCGTAACCTTTTCTTTGCTCGTCGAACGATAACGTCCGTGGCGCGCTCGCGACGTACAATATCACGCCGTTCCCGACAATTATGTCGTGTTCGTAAACGTTACGCGCTGGTCTGAAGCGATTTTAAAGCGACCAACCCTCGTGCGTTCCATCGCCATTTTAATATGCGCTGTTACGAACGGTATATCGTGTATACCGTCCCGAAAACAGATATTACCACATTCCACGAACCCTTTACAAGGGTACGTACAATAACCCCGCATAGCGTGTCTGTGCGACGCAAACGTACTCGCCGTAGTTTTCCCCGTAAAAAAATTACGTTCCGAATGTAGTAACTTTTGTTCGTTCACCGGCGTGCGATTTGAACGGCTCGTCTCCGTCGCGTTTTTCACTTTCGTAGCTATTATCGAAATCGAGAGAACCTTTTTATAGACGCGTGTACACACGAACAAACACGCGCGTAATACATTACGGTCCCGTGTCGTGTAATACCCCGCGCGTCTTTGATTCTTAATAATAACCGTCCGCGACGGTATTGCACGGAATTACGCATAATTAATTGCGCGTGTTGATAAGAAACCGGATGGTTAGGGAAACGTATTAATCTGTGTTACTAATCGATCATTTTCACGATTCGTGTAAAAACAAAATATGTCTATGAACCGAATAAATCGTCCGTAATTCGCCAGCACAGTGAATACGTAATTTCGTCTATTGTCAATGGCACATTAATGTCCGAGTTGTTAACTATATAATATTGCAGTATTGGAATATGTTAAATACGGAAGATATTTTATTAAGCGAACAATTTCTATGAAAATCACTCATAAACGGACAGTTTTGACAGACAATATAACTCAATTGTGGGCACTTGTTTTAGAATTCACGCATTTGACTTTATTCTATTTGGATTTAAAGGCGTTACGAACTACCGAAAAATGTATGGATTTTCCGATAATGTGCGGTTTTTTTTTTTTTAGTCACTCCATCGAATTTGAATCTAGATAACAGGTTTCCACGTTTTGAACGAAACAAGTAAAAACTTATTTAAATAGAATAGGTTTAACGTGAATGAGATTCGTTCGATTTTAAGGACGACATATTTAATTAAATATTCGTAGAATCGTTATGGATAATATTTAAACGAAAAAATAAGTGGTTATTTTGTCGACGATTTCCTATTAAATAATTATTATTATCGTCATAATATATCTTAATGGTCAATCAATATTGTCAAACTATTAGCTGTAACTTGTATATCGTAGTTGTCCGACGCGTATTACACGCGCGGTATTTATTCTTACCTAAATAATACGAACCATAATGTTGTAATTTAAAAAAAAACCGTCAAGTAAACCTTTTTAGAGTCTATAAATAGTTTTTCGTCGATAACACAATAGCGTTGATAAACGAACAAACAAAAATCGATGGATCTAAACTGTAAACGTTCGTACATTATAAATCAAACGATTACGTTTCGTAGCGTAAAATACTACAATATCACGTTTTAAACAAAATTCGAAAAACCGAATAATAAAAACGTACAAAAAATACGTAACGCGATAGTTTCCCTGTAAAATAAAGTACGAAAAAAAGTTAGCGAGATTCTTTCTTATTAACACTATAACAGTAGTAACCGTTTTTAACCGAAACTCGACGTTTTCCCGATTTTATTCGTTTAATTATACGTGTTTCGTCGTTAGTTAAAAATCGAATAATAATAACAATCGTAATATTGCTCGGAACGTTTTACAACGACGGCATGTTATTAGGTTGATGGATAGTAATAACTTAGACGGACGAAAATAAAGTTCGTAGGTAAAATCTTCGAGCCTAACGGAGGAACGTTTCGGAAGAGTTTGGACGTTCCGACGAATATACGACGTCGTCACACGTAACGGTCAATTTGGCTAAACAAATTGGCGAACGTAAAATAAAATACAAAATGTAGCCGCGTTACGTTATTTGAAACGTGTATTTGTGCACCAAAAGCACATGTTGGAGCCCGTTCCCGAGGTCTCCGTACGATTCCGTTTCGCGCCGAGCAGCGTCTACTCCTCGTCACGTTCTCTCCAATAGCGACGCCGTCGGTTCGTATCCGTCGCGTTAACGGCGGAATTGTCTTAACGTGTGTACGACGTTGAAATACGCGTAGGCAACGATAAAATGAGACGACCGTTTATTTGCCGGTAAAAAGGCTCGTGCCGACGTTAAACGTTTTACCTAGATCCCACTTCCAGTGACGGTAAATCAACGCGAACGGTCCAAACAAAAGGCCGACGGGTTCGTACTCGTATTGGAAAATCGCCTTTCACGCGGTTTAATCGATCGGTGTGTGCTTGAGCGACGACAGATTGTCGTGGCCGGCCCGGTATTTCACGGTCGTGGTCGCCGTTATTATTTCCGTATTTTTACTCGCGAGCGTGTCCGCCTACGCGCGTACCGACAAATCGCTGATGCAATGGTCGTTTTACGAGAGACAAAGTTGAACGCGTTTAACGAGTATATCTTCTAATCAGTCGTCAATTATTTCATAATCGACTAATACGTACCGCGGATAGTTGACTAACTGTCGTTTCCTCAAACGAAATTCCGTAATTCAGTTTTTATTTGTCATTCGTACGCGATATCGCGTGTGACGCAAATCGATTAATCGGGAATGGCTTCCTTCCGGAAATACAATTATAATAATGAAAACCAAAGCGGGGATAAAAGAACGAGAAAAAGATTATACGGAATGTATATACTTATAAATGCTAAGACATAAATTCGAAAGATTAATAACCAATTCAAGGGCTTCGCTATAATGCGGAGGGGCTGTGACTGTTAGAGAAGATTATGCAGAACGACTGGAAATGAATAAATCGGGTAGGCTGTGAAAAAAAATTGTACACCGATATATACACCACACTGACGTAAAATACCAACGCTGAACAATACAGCGTTTCCAGTTCAATATCGTTATTTGAACGAATTCGAGCGTAGCGAGTAGAGTTGTTTATTGTTTAATTTCTACACGAGTATTACTTACTTTTACTTCGTAAGTAACATTATCGTCTTAATCATTTCGTTCCTTAACTATTATGTTTTCAGATTATTTCTAGCGCGAAAAATGTTATTTAGGAAAAAATGCACCGAGTTCATCGTATAGGTCACAAAATGAGCCTACATACACACACACACACATATATATATATATATACATTATTTCGGGCTTAAACGTTTTGGTATTTGTTCGTTACGGTACCGTCGTAGACTTTTAGTCCTTTTAAAAATACTTTCGCCTCGAATCGCACACGACGACGTGAACGGTCGGTAGATAAACGACGGGCTATTAATTTCGCGGCCACGCGTGGCCCACGGAAAACGTGGTCACTGATGACAATAATATATCTAATATTGTTACAGCACGGGCGTTCCCTTTAAAGTGCGACATAAACCGTAAGACATATATTCCTTTTATTCGTAAACTAGCAAAATCGACGGTTAATCGTGTATATTCGCGTGGTTGCTATAACTCGCGTTTTCGAATTATTAAAACTACCCAGATACCCCTTAATTGATTTTTATCAATTTTATCGATACCGAATTGTTTTATCGTCCGCCACACGTTGGATTCGCCCTTTTCATCGAAATCGTTTAAAGCGAAAAATGAATAAGTAATAATATATAGGAAATCAATACATAATTATTATCGTTCATTATTTTAACACTATCGTTCTCTATCAGACCGGACAGTCTATTTAGGAATACATAATATTTTCCCGTATCTTTCACCACATCAATCACGACGACGTGGTATTTTATTTTGTTCCACGTTAGAATTGTCGAGATTTAAAGATAATAATAGATTTTATTCGTTCGATATTTGATTTTACCCAATATGTATTCAACGTTAACATCTTTTTATTGATTTCTACGTTTGATACACGGAGCTAAATATATTTGTGACTTCGAAGAAACAAAATCCACGTTTGGTATTCCTTCACAAATTTTTTTTAATTTATCGCCGATATAAATTCAGGTTTTAGGTCGACAATTATTTGGAGACAAAGTTGCAGCAAATTGTAATACCTTCATTTGTGCTCAATGTCATTGTACTTGGATAGACAATCGTTTTGAAAGCAAACCAAATATTCCAACACAGTTCGTTTTACATTTTACCAACATGTCGACAAATAACACTATGGATCGTAAGTATGCAAAAAAAAGTGTTAATAATCGGCGTTTATTTCTTAATATAATTCTTCGGTGATTACGAATCGTCGTCGTTGTCTAATTATTACAAATTATTATAACTACAAACAATATCTTTAGAACGTAACGATGAAATAGATATAACTATTGCCTATTAAATAGATCATAAAAACCCAACTGGAATTGTAGAATTAATAATATCGAATAATATTTATGTCACCCATAAATGAAACATGACTGCGACGGCTGCTATAAATCTCTTTTAGATTTTCGCGTATGCGCGAAGCTAAGACTAATTCTTTTAACACAAACAAAAATATTAAAATAACGTGTTTAGCTATTATTCCATATTGTAAATAAAGTCGGAAAATATTTCTAACACAAATGTGCACGGCTGTTTTCTTATTGCGTTTAATTCAACTTATAACGTTCAAATAAATTTCAATATATACAAAAACTCGTGAACTATTCGTATGGAGCTATTTACTTAATCCTATTAAACGATCGGAATTCAATAATAAAAAAAAACACTCCTTTATTATAAAATTTCAGGTTTAAGTTATTTGACATGTATTTAAATGGTAAACGAACGACGGAACTGTAAACAACGGAAACTCGGTTCGAATATATATGATTTAGTATTGGCTTTTTTTTGAAATTAAGTACATAATTATTGCAGTCCGCGCGTCCCTATGCGATAATTTAATACGTTTCAGTGGTATTTCAATTAACGTTAATTAGTGTAATTACACTAGAGCAATTGCAGCAAAAACACTTTTACATAATCAAACGTTAATGTTTAATATCGTAAACAACGCTGTAGTTTACTACCATTACACAGACTAGGCAGGTGCTCGAAATAATACGTGAACGTTATAATTTATTCGGTATAAGAATCGTTATTGTGTATGAGCCAATTAATGATTAAGTACCTACGAATTTTGAACACTTTCACGGTACAGTCCGATAGTAGATAATGTGTTTATATTAAACATTGGGGAAGGGGATACTTGGAGCTTTTATCTCAATCGTCGTCGAATGGTTCCGATAGCAGAGAAAAATTATTTCGTTTTAATAATGTTAGACACGAAACCATTATGCGGATTTAAATACGCACGCACACCGAGGTATTTGGAAATTCTTTTGATCGGCCGAATAGAGTTTGGAAATAATTTCTAGTATAAAATATGCCGATAAAGCGTGCCAAGTTCGCGAATAATTATTCAGCCCATTAAAATGTTAATTATATAGACGGGTTATTACCTATATTCGTAAATTAAAACGTACGAAACTTCGATAGTTTTACAACGGTTTTTGCTTATTTTTTTTCTACCACCGGGCGTATTAATCAACATACATGACACGGCCGTACATACAGTGCCGTCTATACGGTTGACTGTATTATTTAGTTAATTAAGTAAAGGTCTCAATGTCAAGAATCATTAACCTGGATATCACTTTTTTGAACCCAAGTAGCGCCACTGTTTCCAAAATACTGTACGCGTACGAACCGCTAAAATAATCGATACATCGTCTAAATGAAATGCGACCCGCGAGGGAGGGGGGAATGTTTCTATATTCAATTTTAACGTCGACGGATTCGAATACGTATTTTTACGGTAAACGAATTTAACGTTTAATTGTTGTTTTGTACGCGATTGAATACAAAGAAATTAACGCGGAACTACGAACAATATGAAATAGGTACACTTCGTACGTTAGTAATTATTTCGGTATATCGGCGACGAAAAATATTTTTATGATAAAACGTATTAGGGCGCCGTCCGGCCTTTGATTGGAAACGCCTTTTTGAATAATACGAATATTAACGTGCGGCGATGAATCTAAACGCGGGGACGCTTCAACCGAATGGTTCCGGGACGTGGCCGGATAATTCTAATGCGTTTCAATAAATCCGTCGTAGATAAAATGAATTTAACCGTTGGCGGGGAATTTCGTTTTAAAAATTTACGCATTAACGTCGAATCGGACGGCATGACGGCGGTCGTCCGGTCGGTAATCACGTTTTTCTTTTCCTATCCCGCGCGGTCGGCAAGCGGACGGGTAACGCGGAGACAGATCAATAAATTGTTATTACGTGTTAGGTAATAAATGTGAAAACGCGAGTCCTTTAAAGTTACCTACACAACTTTACAGTCGCTCGGTGAAAATGTATCCTCTCAACGTGGAATTCCCATCGGAACTCGGATGTAGTGGAATCCGTATGGGTACGTGAAGTATGTGTGCGCGCGTGTGCATATTTCTGTGCGCGCATATAAAACAACCGAGGACGCCGTAGGCCCTTGAGGAATTACTTAGTATCGCGTGAATTTCGAAGCATCACGCACGACGGGTGTAGCGTAAAAATCGATTTCCGGCCGAATAGCGCTTGTTAATTTCGACTATATAAAAATAATTGGCGCCGAGTTCGTTGTTACATATGTGCGCCAAGAGGGTGAAACAAATTATTCGTCACGAAACGGAATATGGTGATAAGTCTTTACAGACGTTTGAAAGGCTCTGTTTTTCAGCGTTACGAACAACAGCTCAGTGTTACGTTGTTTGAAAACGACATCGTTTATCCGTAACACGTCGTGCGTTCGTAGAGTTAATACTTCGGTATTCACCACGCGTATATTCGTGTGATACCAATAAAGAGGTAAGCGTATTCGAAACGGATGTTGCTTACACAGACGTACGTCGTAATTAACGTCACACACGTTACGCTACCAAAGCGTTATTGTGGAACACGAATATTACGAAACGAGTGTGTACGATAATTTAGGAAAATCATCCAGACACGCGAACGAAATAAGTCGGTCGGTTAACTGTTCCATTTAGACAAATCGATTTCGAAATCGGGAGACACTTTTTATTCAACGGTAGACCACGTGATACCCATCGTGCGTCGAAGAACGATCGTTTTTCAACGAGCTTATATTTCGCTGTGGTAGATTCATTTTCGCGCGGATACCGACAACGACGGATGTTGCACTGTATTCGTCGTTATTAACGCATACGCGCGTGTGTAACCGTCGCGAAACAATCAAATTATTTACGAATGAACTCAAGGGCCGCCGTCACTGCCCCTCCCCTCCCCCCTCATTACCCGAATGTTTGTGTACGGTATAGCCTTTCCCGGCGAGAGACGATAAAGACGGAGAGGCGTGAAAAATCGATGTAATTCTATATTTAAGTGTCTGAAGACATCGCCGGCATGACGTGTGTTTGTGCGGCACAAATAAAACGGCTATGGGCGAAATGGCGGGGAGATGGGGCTGTCAACGCGTGTAATCGACACCTATAAAATGACGTACGCGATATCGCGGGCGTGTTTATCCGATTGTCTGACCGACGATCTCGGTCTTTACGGTGGGCTGTACGAGAGCGACGCTTTTGATTGATACACACACATTCCTGACGAGTCGAACACCAAAAGTCGTTGTTTCAAACGCAATTAATTTCAACACCCGTCCTTCGCCCATCCTATGCGCGTGTACACAAATATAAACGTGTATTTTTTCTTTTCATTTAGTTAGCGAAACGGGCGTTCGTTTTAAAAATTTAGGATCTGAAACGTAATAGAAACGTTAAAATAACGAATAATAGATACCGCGTACGACGAGCAGGGTTACACTCAGAAAGTACACGGGATATTTTTAGTAAAACAAAGAAATGGATAAGTCGTTGATTCGATACGTCTGTTCGTACGAAACGAAAAATGCACGTCATTTAATCGAGTCAATTATAAACACGATGACAAATGAACAAAATTGAAAGATAATATAAACACGATTCTAAGTGGACTGTGTGATGTAACGTTGTTTTTACGAAACGCATTATACATATACAATGTAGATGCCGTGCTATTCGAATTGAACATAAACACCGTCGTAATGTGTTAAACATTCGGTTCGTGTCGAGTTTCTTTAACTTCCGATTTATGTTGCCAAAAAACATGTTCTTTCGGCGAATTAAAAAAGAACTTCCCTTCTTTAAATATAGGATTTATTTTTACATTTATCGAATACACAGTACTGTATGAGACCTGTTTTATCATCTAGATTACTATTCCCAAAATAAAACGTTTGTTATCGAATACATATTGCGCCCGTGTATGCGTATTTTTTCGTATATGAATTATACATCTTTTAATATCTAATTCGATTACTCGGGAAAGTTTTATCCTTATAAAAGATCATATAGTGTTTACTATTATAATTAGAACTAGAATTTAGACACGAATGAAGTTCCAGACAATTCTTATTGAAATTACGTTTTGTGTATCGTATTTTTGTTGGTATAAATATGATAGGCAACGGACATTAACCACATATATCCACTTACGTTTATATTTACAATTTAGTATATACTCGTAATTACGTTAACCATATTATATAACGCAAATCGTTAAATCTAAACTCTCGTTTTTAATTGAAACGATATTTTATTTTTAATCGCGTATTTTAATATTTTAAAATTATATTGCCGTATCTATGCAGCTTTATTTCGCGTTTTAAAGCATCCAAATCTCAGTTCTAATTACATTAATTCTCGTTTAAAATAAACGATTTCCTTACATTTTGTTATTTTAAATTTTTTAAATTTTCGTAAAAAAGTAATATAATTAATAATTTTTACGTTCACCGAGTATTTCTATTTCGCGGCGCTGAATTTCAAATCGTGACCTAATTATTGACGTAGTAAATTGCGCACGCGAACATTTGGTACAACGGCTGTATTATATTGTAATAACAGAGAAACGAAAAAATCGGAAAACGTATTTTATACAACCAAGTTACTTTATTGTGTGCCGTTAAATTAAGTAGACTTTAATATTACGGCAATTGGCGATAAGTAAATTCTTCTTATTCACGATTCTTTTGAATACGAATCACACGTGTTCCTCCTAAAACGTGTTTAAAGTAATCGATTTCAGTATTATCCAATAAAGAAATATCCTCGTCGCTGCCAAACCGGATTACAAAGTCGATTTAACTAAACCATTTTTTTTACGCCTGGATTATATTATTATATTCCTCCGTCTGATATATATATATATATATATGTGTGTGTGTGTTTTTTTAAATTCGTTTCATTCCTAATGTTTTTGTCATTCGTTTTGACAAACAATTTGCCTTTAACCACATTCAAAATTAACTTAATGAGGCGCATTTCGATTCGTTTAAAAAAAAATAATAATAATAAAAGTAACGACAATAGAGCAATATTACAAATGTGTGCTTGCGCTATCAAATACATTTTTATGACACGCGAGTATGACTATGAGGGAACGCCCTAAGAAAAAACAATATGACTGACGTAAAAATACGTACGGACGGGTAATTGAACGAAATAAATTAATTTCGCGACTGTAAAAATAACACCGTGTGTTTTTAATTTTAACACGTCAATTATTCAGAGCTATATTCGCGTTAACTGTACGATGCGTTTAGTCGTTATTCATTATTGTGTTGTACATTATGTTTTTTAACGAAACAATACGGACATCGTTCGTCAAATTCGACGGTATTAAAGTACAAACAAGTTTTCGCGAAAAACATAATAGTATGATGTATTAAAAATTATCCGTAGCTATGTGCACACGACCGCGGTCACTTGAAATCGATTTATGTAGGGAGTGAAAAAGAACTGAAGCGTTCCGTCTGTATAAGTTACGATAACCAATAGTTACTTACAGAAATATTTATTGTCAATTTTCGACTGTAACGTGACATACTCGCATTGCTCGGGAAAATTTAACATAAACGTTTAATTATCGTACGCTGTCTGATATTTACATTTCAGAATTAGATATTTTTAAACTACTTTAGTGGTCTGTAATGGAATTTATTGAAATATGCCAGACACAATAGAATACATGTCCAAAATCCGACAAACGCGCGTTACTGTCGAAACTATAGCGTAGTTATGCACGTGGAAACAATTTAATTCCAACGCTTATATTCTATTTGAAACATTTTTTTGAGTATTTCGCTGGTTGCCGACTTATATTAAATTCAACGTGTTCCTATTTAATATTCGGCTAATTATTATTCCGAATCGTTCATTATAAAACCTACGAATTTAATTAAAATATTTATGAATCGTCCACAAATTATTTTAGTTACGTTGATTTTACGATTCAAACAATTTTCATGTCTAAATTAACGTATTTACGTGCCACAACTATACTTTTAACAGATACGCCATATGTATAATAACTAAATATAAATTATATCGAAATGTAGTGGACAACACGTAAGTTCGTTAATTTAAACGCACATTTTTTACACAAAATCAAAATAAAACTTATCGAGGTGATTTATAATAACATATATACAATGTGTTTCAAAAGTCTTCGTCCGATTTCGAAAATTTATATTTTTTTTAAAAACGAAGATATAACGGTGAGAAATGACTGTAAAAAATATTCTTAAAATAATCAAGTTCGGTTATTAACATTTGTTTGGTTATAAACGTTCAATATGACCCCTCACAGGCCGCTCGACATACACCTAAACGGTATTCAAATCCCTTCCAATCGTTGCTGATCATATCTTGTATCACGCAGCATCCGCAATCCTAGTTTTAAGATCTTCCAAGTTTGTAAGTAGTAGCGGTACATGAACTTTATGTTTTACATAGTCCCATTAAAAGAAATCACGCGCTGTGTGGTCTGGGAAACCTGATAGCCATGAATGAATAACCAAATCATTTTGCCCTTTACGCCCAATTCAGCGTTGAAGAAATTAGCTGTTCCGATACCGGCGAAATTCCAACTACCACGCTGGTATTTCATTTTATTAAAAACTAAAATTATCGCAATCTGCGTGTGCCAAACGACGTCGTAGAACACGCCAAACGGTCGAACGAGAGAGGCATAGATCTAGAGGCCTGCACGACGTGTAGACTTCTTCGGACTCCGAGTGAAACTTTGTTGAACACGCTCGACCTTTTTTGTCAGAGGTGCACAAGGTTGACCAAACGTTTCTGTGCACACAAATAACCACTGTCTTAGAGCGTTTGATGCCAACATCGAATGCTTTGAGCATTTGGGACTTCAGTTCCGTAACTTCTTCGAAAATTACGTTGAATGATCATTGCCGACTTTCACTGACTGAAATGGAGAACATAAAACGCTTTCTGCAGCAGAATCGCCACTCCGAGACAAAATGACCGCAGTCCACTAATCATTACAGAATTTACTGAAATTAAACTAGACGATCTTATCCTTCTATAAGTATATAGGTCGTTAACCTGTAATTAAGGATTGCTGAACTAAATCAATTCGTATTCTATCGAAGGCTTTTGAAACCCAATGTATATATGTGTGTATGTGTGTGTGTGTGCGTGCGTGCGTGTATTTGTGTGTGTTGAGTAATTGCTATTAATATAAGGAAATAGTTTTTTAAAAGTCTTCGCTTAATGTTGTAGTCGTTTGGCGCATATTTTAATTAAAACACAAACGTACTTATAGCCAATTGTAACACTACAAAACAACAAACGACCGACCGGTGTTGCGTTCGCGCGGTACTCTAGATGGACAGTTCCGCCATGGCCGTGCGCTTCAAGTCATTTACAAATATGAACGCATAGGGCGACAGCAGGAGCGTTAGGTGCAACGACAGCCCGTATTTCGACATGATGATACGCGTACCGTTATGATAATTAAAAAAGGACCGTCTTATTTTCATTGATAGTATTGGGAAATTTCCACAATATATGATCGAGGCCGATTGAGTCATATTTTGAATCACATTTGTCGACTCGACAAACGTCGACAGAGAAAATCGCGATTACAGAAATTTCGTCAATTCCATTACACGGAAACACATTACCAAAAGTACCAACACGACGGGTATGGAGACTAAGTTGTGATACTCGTTTTATTGTACAAAAGTATATGGGATTTTTATGGGTATCTATAAGACTTTCAGTCGTTTCGAACGCTTAAATTTTAATAAAATTTTTATTATTTTTAATAATTGTACGCTAAGGTATTCTGAACCATATCCTAATATTTCGTATAAGTATACTTCCGTTTGGACATGTAATATAAATATTACGCGCGTTTAGACCTTCCAATTTTATTTCCTTCATTTTTATTTCATAATAAACTATACACGCATATATACATATACACACACACACAAATATATATATATATATACTTTTTTCCTTGAATTGACGTCTTTATAATATTTAAGAATTTATTAATATTTTAAACAAATATTATTATGTAGAAAATAAATATCGAGGATTAGGATTTAAACTACATTCGATATTAATATTTCGCGTAAACGATAATTTCTATCCAATTAACATCAACAATGAACACAAATATAAATTGCACTTATCGACGAACGTGTTAGTTATTTATGAAATATTTGTATAATTTCGAAAAAGCTATACAATTTAAAATAACATCAAATTATTATTTTCAACGGCACACTCGGAATTACGTTAATATTTGGGTTGTCACTTATAGCCAATCTATATATATATTATCAGTATACAGTTGAAAAGTTAAAAACAAATACGAAAACTTGAATACAAATTATTAAACATAGTACATAGTTATGATGAATTCATACATATCAGTTTATATAACACCTTCTATCGACTGACTAACTTTACGATAATTTCATAAAAAAAAAAAATAAAATAATACATATTACACTATATTACGCGTTTATATATATATATATATATTTTTTTTTTATTTATTTATTTATATTGAAATTATGGAAATGTGTTTTGGCTTATCGCTGTAAAAACACTTTTTCAGAATAAATAATATGTTCTCGTATACGATTTTAATTAAAAAACCTCCCTGTTAATCCAGTCAAAAACACCGAAAGGAAATTTACCGCTTTATGTATCTGGGCCGGACCGACGTGTTCAAAAAACCTATAAATTTCGATTATTTGTCACACTAAACTCGGGAAATAGTTAATTTTTTACTACTATGAGTGGGATGCGGATAAATACGAAACATTCGGGGATAGTCGTTCGTTCAACTGTGCGCGGAAATTCGCTGAAATATTGTTTAAATTTAAATTTTCTAGCACCTTAATAACGTGAATTATCGATTGAACTTCGTGTATTTACGCGAGCGCACGATATTTTTCACCAAAAATACATCGCAGGTTTTTGTTTTTCTTACACTACAAAAATGTATTTGTCAAAAGTTTATCGAATTAATCTTAAATACAATTTCGTACGAAATTTAAAAATAAATCGAGCCTGTAATAGTCCACAATACTCCGTTACGTTCAACGCGCCTGGCGATTATTTCTTTTCGACGGTAGATTCGTTACTCGGATAAATAATGCGCGTTGTAGTTACTTTTTTAAAAAATTTTTTATTGTTTCTTTTTTGTTTTTACAATTTAAAGACGAGAACGTTTCGAATTCTACGGACCTTATTCGACATTACAAGGTACTCGGGTGCAGGGTGATGTTTACGACTATCAAAATATCGATTTTCTCCGGTTGGCCCGTGTGAGCCCGGTCACCGAGTTGTTTAAGTCCCATAGATTCGTCTAGATACAGCGTAAATTTTGCGAAACCCAAACCGTTCACAAAGTGAAACGTCTATCGGTTGTGTTTATTCAACGGGTTGTCACAGTATTGTTCCTCATACTATGTAACTCGCAACATAAATTAAGTCTATTCCCGCGGCCTTTGACTAGTACGACACGATTAGACTTCACAAAGTATGTGTACATGGCAATATTTGAAACATAACATTATAGACCGTTGAAACGTCAAAAATTATTTTATAGTAATATTTAATTCATTCGTCAATTACTAAAATGTATAGTGACTAGCATTAATATATTGTATACTAATACACAATAATATGCCTGGAGGTGGTGGTGGTGGTGGCGATAAGTCTGATTGGCACTGATAAAGCCAAAAAAATAAAATCAATACGTATTTAGTCAAACGTTCAAACATTTATTAAACGCTCGTGGTTCTAAATTAGAGTTCTGTAAGATAGTAAATAAAATGTCTTAACCCACACCCTATAACACATCGTCGTATACGCTATAGTTAAATAAATATTATTACGATACGGTTTTGATAAATCGTTAAATAATATCGTCATATATATATATATACAGAACTAATGAAATAGTCATTAGTTAATAACAAAATATTTAGCATTTCGAATGCACGAAATTCCCGTCTGAAAGTCTTTCGTTTAAACAGAAAACGAATTGAAAAAATTACAGGCACCGTCGAAGAATTTATTACCAACGGAATGTATCCAAGACGTAACATATGTATACGCTTAAACAAAAAAAAATATCTTATCGTTTGCATTGGTAACTAAATATATGACTCCCTAACAGTCTTAAAGCGGTCTGGCGCTTCGAATAAAAAATAAGTGAATAAATAATAAGTGACGATCGTAAATTGTATTGTTCCAACGACAATATTATAGGCCAAAATATTATTTTCGTCTATATTTGTAGATCCGACGAGACAAGTAAATGCGCTTTGAAGAACTCGAGTTTCTTTACAGAAAAAAGAATAAAAAGCGCACATTCCGTCATTAGTCCCAAATAAATTCCAATCGCGGAGGGTTAACGTTCTTTTTTTTGTCTTTAAACAGTAGGTGACGGACTGCGTGCATACGCGCGTGTGTGTGTGTGTGTGTGTGTGTTTAGGAAAGTCAACGGATTGTCGACGTCCGTATTCATGCGAAGGGTGGTAAACGAGAGGGGATGAATGGTAACGGGGTGGAGCGTCGTATATGTCGTTCGACTCCAGCTTATACTTCGGTGAAAGTAACATGCTCGCGGACACGGAAGAATCAAACGTGAACATGCCACGACGTTATTACAAAAAAAAAAAAAATATATAAATATATATCGTTGTTATTACTATATACACACTACACACACACACACACGCACGCACGGTATATATTACAGTGTACACGTTAGTATACGGCCGTGTTTACGGGTCGTCGGTAGGTATTTTATCGACCGAATACGTCGGCGCAAAAAAAAAAATAAGGAAACTGTCGATTTCTAGACGATAATCGAATTGTACAACGTAATATTATGCATATTACATACGAAGCGACTAGGTGCCGAGAACGTTCCGTAAAGAAAAGAATTGATTAAGAAAGAAACGGCGGCGATATGTACACATTGTAACCCCTATCGCGTTACAGTCGCCGTCGTAAAACGCAGCATCGTCGAGAAAACCTAATTTAATGTAAAATTATAGAAACACACACACGTATATACCCATTTAAAACTCTTGTATTGACCTGACGTTTTATAGTAGTAGTGGTATGGGCCAGGCGCCTCGACGCCGCCGTATCGATCACAGGCTACATACACATACACACACACACGCACACACGAGCGCACACACACACACACACACACACACGCACACACGTATACATTCGCACGGCAAGGGCGTCGTCCGGGCTTATTCCTCCGTACGCCGCCAACACCACACTCCCCACCGGCACCTTCTCTATCTGCTTGCCACGAACGCCGACAGCCCACCCCTCTTCGACTACCACCAGCTGCCATCGCCACCACCTCACCAACGTCGACGACGCACCACCTCCACACCACCACCACAGCCACCGACACCGCCGCCGCCACCACTTCGTTTTCTTCGCTTCTTTCATGAATACCGTCTGTGTCCTTTCGTACCTTTGGTCCTAGTCGTGTTTTTTTTTTTTTAAATTTATTCACTTTACTCGTTTTTTCCTTTGTATTATTCTCTACCACCATTTGGGAATAGAACGCACACGATCGCGTACACGGTCGTCTAACCTATTTTAGATAGACTCGGACTAAAAGTACCGATGATATAAACGAACGCACACGTATATTGTGCGTGCGTACGTGCGTGTATGTGCGTATTCGTGTATAGATGAAAGCGCTAACAGAATGCGTCCACCGCAGCCGGTCGGCCGACCGTTTATACACATCACTTCCGCCATCACAACCACCGCCGCCGGATATAGCACTTGATTTTTATTTTTTCTTGCCTCCTTCATCGGAATCTCGGCGCGAAACACATAAATCGTTTTAGACCCGCACGATTTTATAACGCGTCACGCGTCCTTATTAATACATCAACCACGTCGACCGCGAAACCAAAGGAAAAGCTTATTTCTAGTCGGGTGACATTTATACCGCGCCAATATCGAAACACTTTATTTTTCGCCGTAATATTAACAAAAATGAAACGAAACTCGCTAAAACCTGGCGCGTTAAGTTCGCAAGGTAAACAAAGCGAAACAAATACGTAATACGGGTTTAGTTGCTCCTCGTTACACTTGTCTCCTATAGTAAAGTTGCTCGGCAAAGTTTCAATTATCTCCGGATAATATCTCGGCTTTAAACAAGGACGTTTTCATACATTTTTCAACTGATACCGTACCAGACGCGACCATTTAACACGTTTCGTCGCAATCCTCTACGCACGATCGTTGCCGACGACAATCGACCTCTGTTATTGTTCGTGAATCGCCGACGAACTTTCGTGAACCCTTTCATTTACCGTCCATAAACTTCTAGTCATAAACAATAACCCATTCCGCTACGTGAAAAACGAAAAATCCGCGTGACGAGAAAATCGTCAATATCGTCTATAATAGTTATCAAAACGAACAATAGGTAAAGCCTGTTCAGTATTGTTAATTATTATCGTTATAAGTTCGTACTGTGTGTGTGTGTGTGTGTGTCACACGTCTTAACAAAGTAAATAATATAACGATAAATATGTCCTATATTAACGATGTTTGACGATGTCATCTATACTACGGCTAACTGCGTGGAAAATACGACGGACACAACAATGTTAACTCGCGCGTTGTTATCCGATATAGGACGCTATTATTAAACATGTGAGC
>JAIPRN010001852.1:0-38293 GCA_025469175.1 Geopemphigus sp. TES_GeoC_2020
AATTTTTTTATTTGTGTTTATTATTTTTATGCTTTAGACAAGTTTTGATAAAGATAATATAATATCGGGTATTTACAATATTGTATATTTTAAAAATAGTTATTAAAATAATTACATTTTACTATTTTATTTTATGTCTTGTAGGTTTTAAATGCGCACGCACGCACGCACGCGCACACACACAATTTTTATACATATTCCTCGTAAACATATAAATGCGTTTTACAGCCGTATGTAAGCTATTACGTCATCATTGTAATAACATTGTTTATATATTTATTTATATTAAATATTTTTTTTTATTATTTTAATTTCTAGCTTAAGTGAAAAAGTTATCGTGTGATTTTCTTTCTCATTACCGAGTATGGCGTTCTTTAATTAACTTTCAGTTATAACTTTATTAAATACAATTATGAACAATTTTTTTTTATATATTAAATTAAATTTGATGTTACCAATAGTTAATATTTAACTACAAATTAAGATTATGTTATATTAACTTTTGTTGTAATTAATATAACATAAAAAAACTATATCATAAAATAAAATCCGAAAATATATTTTATTTAGATTGTCGATAACTTCACCCAGGTTTTTATATGAATACTAAATAATTAATTGCATAATAAATTTATGTTAGTTTCCATAGGTAATAATTCGGTTTAATACATATCTGTAAGTGTCCAGTCATAATTTTATTTGAATATAGAATTTTACTATTTATACGGGCCTAGTATATTTATGGAGCACAATGAACGGAGACTATGCCATATATTGTTTTGCATAATTTTTAATAAATCCCAATTGAGTGAAAATAATTGTATATTTAGTAACGTTATTTAAAAAAGACCAATGGCTAACCAGCTAATTTTCACGGAAAAAGTTTTTACTAGGTTTTTATAATTTATTTTAAATCTATATAAATAATAAGGATTTGGATTCCTTAAATTATCTGTAACTGTAATCTTTTTCTCATAACGAATTCAGTATATATCGTTTTTAAAGAATTATATTTAATTGCGTTAATTTTTGGATTTTACAATGGTTTTATTTATATTTATTGTTCTTTTTCATGATTGGTTTTTCGCGTCGTAAAAATTTTCAAAATTCTATATCCAACAAATATTTATGATGCATCAATAAGAGGCCATTTAAAAAGGATTTCCTAGAAATAAGTGAAATATACGTCATTTTTATCATATTTTTGAAATTTTACCCTTTTTTAGTAAACCAGAATTCGATATGAACTGTTTTTCAGATTTCATATTATTATTTTATATTAAAAATAACAATGCGATACTTATTCCTGTGGTTGGCATTACATTTATCCATGCCCGATTGTAGAACTCTTATTCTCTTTATTCAGTTGGTACATTTTTATTATTTAATAATTATTAATTACAAGGAACGCATGCTTTTTATATAAATGGTACGTATTTTTTTTATCAGACCGAAAGAACTTTGTTTGGATTGTTGTTTTAACATTCCATTAAAAATTGATTTACTTCAACTTTCCTATACTGCTTACTCATTTACAATATATTATATAACATATCACACACGAGCACAGACTTACACGTACGTAAACATGCGTTGTGTACACAGTATGATACTATTAATCTTCATATGATTTTCTATTATATCATTATGTTTTAAACATATTATTTTTGATCGAACTTAATGGTATATTAATGGTATATGTTGATGGTATATGTCTTTGCTTTGATAAAAGTCATTAAGTTCGTTTTATTTTTAAATTTCATCGAATTATTTTTAGAAACTTTTCGACTTTTATTTGTGTTTCGACGACTTTTAAGTGTAAAGTATTAAGTAATCTATGAAATGTATTGTTAGAGTGTTACTTTGATGTATCTTTTAACTCTTAGGTTTTACAACGAAGTATTTAAGATAAATCTTGTACTTAAATAACTTTAGTATTTTGAATTTGTACAGCGATCTGCATATTATTGATAATTGTTGTGGATAATTGTATGCTAGATATTTATATATTATATTAATGAACGAGTAACCTTTTTTCTATCATTTGACATGGGACATTTTTGAGTTTAGTAACGTTTTACAATAAATTACAATAAAAGTATAACAGTTTTAATCATAATTATTTTGGTTCATTGGTTGTAATTCACTGTGTAAGGGCTTAACATAATTTCGTGTAATTATCGTGATTTCATCTGAGGTGTCGCTAATGTCTAAGTAATGTTGAATGTTTTGTGGATATTTAGAATATTTCTTTTCACTAATTTATCTAAACATACTTATTAAATATAAATAGGTTACTGTTCTTAATTAATATTACTAATTGGAACAAATATGTTTAGAAACGTATGTCTAGATGGTAATATATTTTTTAGTAAATAATTATAATTAACTGAATGCAAATTTCAATACTATTATAATTTTATTTATGAATCCCCGAATATTCAAGTATTTTAAGAGTTTATTTTTGATTAAAATCAAAATAACAATTAAAATGTTTTAACAATACTTTTCCGTAATACTATAAAATTTTGTATGATAAATAATTCAGTTTATTGTTATCTTACGTATTTGGCCACTTAGTTATTTAGATAACATTCATGTTTTAAAAATAAGTAATTTAATGATTACAAACTTCTTAGGAAATCAATGTTTTTATTTTTAAACTAATTAATAGTGAATTATTAATTTTATTTATTTTCCTTCCGTACTTTTTCTGCTTACAATGTAAAATTGGGGGAGACATTAACTATTTTAATACTATACTTACGAGCGTAGTTTAAAATTATTTATGTATCTCTCTTTCACACACACATTATATATATATATAATCATGACAGTAATTGTTATAAAGTTTTTTGTACGTTAATTTTATTTTACTGAAGTCGCACCCTCAGTTGAAGATTTTTGGCGTTTTATTATTATTTTACGGGCATTGGATTCTTACGGTTTCTAAGAAAATAATGACAAAAGTGGCCGTTTTATTCGCTGACCGTTATTTGTCAATAATAAACACTAATTTTTAAAATATTGAAGTGACAGCGTAAAACTTTTGTTGTTTGTATCAATACATGATTTAACTATTGTCTGACTAAATAGTAGGTGAAGGAAGGAATATATATGTAGATTTTGTGAATGTACCGAGATTTAAACGCGCTTTCGAATAGATGTACATTTCGTTTTAGTGTACACGACAAAATAAATGTATTAATCTTATTTATTATAATATATAGACAGTAATTAATATTAATATTCAAGTATAAATCTGTTAAGAATATATTGAAATAACTAATTTATTTATGAGTGTTGTTTATTATAATTGTGTATATATTTGATATTGGCTACATTATTTTCAAAAATCGTATTCTAATTTTATTCGGTCATATTAAAAATAATCGTGTTTGTAGTTTCTTCATACAAATTAATGGTTTTTTGATACGTATTTTGGAATATTATAAATATGTTCGTTATACATATACTTTAAGTTTTGTTCTTTGTGCCAAATTAACGCATATTTTAATGTACTTTTCCTCGAATTTTCTTTTGTTAAAATATTGTATAATTCCATCATGGTTGAGTTATCTATCTATTCCCATCCCAAGCCGTCCGTATTATAGGTTTGAGTGGAGACGTATTTCTTTTTTATAAAGAATTTGACGGGTGTCAGTCGAACGCTATTGTGTTTATAAGAATATTATACAGTTATATATTATGGTTGAATATAGTAAAACAGTAATGCTTCATACTTTACTCTCGAAACTAAAATTTACCCTCTGCTTTTAATCCTTTTGGAAATGGATTTTTAACACGAATTTCCAACTACAGTCACTGTTGAAAAAGTGTATAAATACTTTTTTTTTTTTTTTTATGTACATTTTTTTATGCATATTTTTAAAAATATAATACGCTGACTCAATTGGTAATTTACATTTAACATTTTTTGTGTACCACTATTATAATTACTATTTCGTCTTTATTTTGTAGTTTATAAAACAAACAATTTATTTTGAAACATATATATATATGCGTACATACGGAGAAATGTATTTTATTTTTATTTGTGTAAGCTTACCAAATGATTTATACATTTAGCGTACGATTTTTTTTATTAATATTGTTAAATTAATAATATAAAACGACGTGCAAAATGAAATTAATTTAATCATATATAAAACGATGGTAATAAGCATACAGTCTGAAATATTCTACATAACTTGAATATTTTGGTTAATTAGACCCATTTTACAAATACACACCACAATGATTTTAAATCTTGCATTTTTAATAGTATGTATAATTGCTTAATATTTTGCAATCGAATTTTGTATAACCCATTTTTATTATAATTCGCATGTGAAAACAATGTAACTGTCTTAATAAATATATTTTCAACAGTTTTGTTATTAATATTTTTAAACGTATTAATTTGTGTATTTTGTATGTTGTACCACACACATTTTATAAACAATTTAGTTTTGAATATGATACTACTTTAATGATTACATTTACTGTTACTCACTCGAACCTATCACTGATAAAACGTATATGTATTTTCGTCATATATGTTTAGCTAAATTCTTTTAAATAATTTTATATGTTTTGATGTAAGATTTAAAGTAACAGATAAAATTGTAATGTATTTTAATGTACAAGCGATTATTATACCAGCCTATTAAAACAAAATGCACATAGATCGATTTTAATTTTTACGTTACTATGAAACGTAATATATTATTAATTAGCATTATTAATAATGATAAAAAAGCTTTAAAACTTTAGCTATATGATTTGTTTGTTGAAATAAATTTGAAATTTATTTAATTGTGCAAAAATAATTTCATTCTAATTAACGAATTTTTGTAAATAATTGTATGACTTTATTACAAGAATATTTAAAATATTTTAACAATAAATTTCGTAAAGAATAAAAAATTTCTTTCTAAAATAATTATAGATTAATTTTAAATTAAAAATTAATTCTTGTTTTCTGTTTAGAATTTAATTAGTGTTTAGAATTTCAGTTTTACAGCAATTAGTTTTTCAGCTATTATTTTCCAACTTTTATGGAACACACACGCACACACGCGCACACACTAGTTTTATGCATACCATATGTTCTAAAATAAGTTAAACTGTTTCAAGTTTGTTTGTCTGTTTCTACAAAATGTATGAAGTACATTGTAAATACAATGTAAAATTTATTTGATATTTCTTACTTTTCTGAAATTTTCAAGCGTCATTTTATATTATATTGTGTTTGCAGAAATCTTTCATTGCTAATTTTTTAAAAGAATTCCTTAAAAACTGTACTTGGTTAATTTAATTATTTTTGACATTTTTATAACTCGAAATTAGCTGTTTAACAATTAATTTGTAATGATTGTTTTCAAATTATAATCGGAAATTTTACTCTATAGGTATATTTTATTTTTTTTATTTTTATACAGTATACGCGTATAGCAAGACACAGAAATATGTGTAGAGTGTTGTTTACATATTATAGGAAATATTTATAATTTAAATAATTAAATAAATAAGAAAAAAATTTTAATTTTAAAATAATAGTCTTATTATAAATAAGTATACTTTTAATCGTATTTACCAGGAATCTACCTTCTATATTTCTATATTGTATTATGGGTGAATTTTTATTTACCTCCTAAGAATTTGATTGTTTAATATCGTGTTGAAAATATTGAATATTAACTGCAATTTTTTTATATTTATATCGAAATCGTACAATTTTCATTAAAATGTTTAATTGTTTTCAACGAAATGTTTAAATTAGTAATACCTGCATGCGTTATAACAAATTGTAATCGTAATGACACAGTTAACGGCAATGGTATTAAATAAATAACATTTAAATATCTAAACACTCGAAAAGTTTTGCGCTATTTATTACATACAAACGTTATGGAGTGGATGTATAAGTTGAAAGATGTAAGAATTATTAAAGAAATATTTCTTCGTCTTTTTGGATAAGTATTCGCACACTGTGTTTTCACTGTCTTGTTTTAGTTACAATAATATACTATTGTTGTTTGTTATTTTCAATATTGTAGAGGTATTTATAATAGAAACTCTCGTTGTGGGTTTTAATTTGAAATTTCTAAACCCTTTGTCTTCATAAACTAAACGCCATATTGTATTTACTTTATTGATAATATGGTATGATGTAAACGTTTGCTGTGGTTTATGCTGCTGCTGATAATAATAATAATGATAGATGTAATAATAATGTTATCATAATGAATCGAAATATAGGGATGACAACTGCGTGACAAGAGCTATTAGACATCGCATAACAGACGCTGCAGATTATACAAACTACTGCACCAAATGTTATATAGTTGGGGAGAACGTTTCATCATTGTATTAAAAGTACTGAAACCTTAAATTCAGATTAAATTCTCTGTGAACCGCCTTTCACGTTGTTATATCACAAATTACTCGTTCTTTGTCATTATATTTGTCTAGCCGCGCGTCTCTTCAAATTTTAAAACCACTAATTATTTTGTTATCTCCAAATTTTGATATATAAATTATGTGTTAAAATTGTGACTACAATCTGACGTATATATAACTTCGTCGTATATATTGTACTCCAAACAAGTTATCTCTCTATTATTATACATAAATACTCGTTTATATATAACATTAAAAGAATCTACCATTGTTGTTTATAAATATTCGCGCGTATGTTGACTATATTTTATAAGGATCGGCATTGGCGCTCGACATTAGTCTTTTTAAAGGCTCATTGGCCAAATAATCGGTGGTAATATTAGAAACATGGAATGGTGCAATAGATCGAGTAAAACGGGGTAGTATCTTGAAACAGAGTAAAGAAAAGACAAGGAAATCAATTTTATTATTTAATTACTCAGTAATGAATTTAATACCTGCGTAATGTCTACGCTCAACTAGGAAATATAAGCCAAGATATATAGAAACTTGTGTATAGTTATACGGTTCACAAGGAATTTTAAGTGTGAATTTAGCGAATCGTAAAAATCTACGTTGAACACGCTCAAGCTGTTTTGAATCATCAGCCGTGTTTGGATCCTAGACAACGACTCTATATTATAGAATAGGACGGACGAGTGTACAATATAGTGTTTTAACTGAAATTCCTAGCTTAAATTCTTTAGTCAACCGCATAACAAAACCGAGCATAGGATCTAAACCGTAACAAAAATGGTTCACCAATACCAGACTTTTTCAGATAAGCGTAAAATAATTAACAGAGTCGAAAGCTTTTTGGAAATCTATATATATATATATATATATATATATATATTACATCTACTCGTGAGAACGAATTAAAAATATAATTATTGAAGATCAGGTTACATGTAGTAGTAGAACTCCCAGGGCGAAAACCGTGTTGTTCCTCCATTATAATACAATTAATAGATGGTTGAATTGCATTCAAAACTAATGACTCAAAAATTTTGGAAATGTAGGATTGGACGGAGATGAGTCTATATTTTGATACTATGGATTGGTTACCAGTTTTAGGGATTACAGAACTAAATTTAAACATGGATGGAAAAATACATTCATCAAGTGATCTAAAAAGAAACCAGAGTGGATATGCGAATACTGGCTTTAGTTCAAATGAAAATTGCCCAGAAATCCCATCAGGATCCATAGTTCAGACATACTGTAATGAAGTTAAGCTCCGATAAACCTCATTAATACTAAAAACAGCGTTAATTGGTAAATCAAAAGTAGAAATACCTAATTTATCAACATCCACATTAATGTGTTCAGTTGAATATACTTAAGAAAAGTAAGCTGAAAAAAGATTAGCAGTCTCCTGCTCATTATAGGAAATTATATCGTTGAAAGACATTTTTTTGAGAATATTGCTACGAGTGCAATTGTTTTTAACAAATTTCCAAAAATCTTTAGGCTTTTCACAAGAGAGTTTTCAGTATGTTCAATAAAATTATGATAACTTTTTTTGGTCTTGTATTTAAATTTAGCACGGAGTATAGAGAACGAAAGATAATAAATAATATTTAATGTAGATTTAAACTTTGTATATGCTTTTTTTAGGAACAATAAAAGTTTTAGATCTTTAGAAAACCAAGGAGGATAATTAGATTCTTTAAAAAAACACTAAGGAATAAAATCAAGAATAGATTTATGTAAAGCGTTATAAAAAATATTAACTGCTGTATCAAGAACATTTTGTAAAAAGTTGCATACCAATCAAAAGAAGATATATAAGGACGAATATTGTCATAATTAGTTTTGCGAAAATTAAAAAATAGGTGACCTTGATTATAATGCGAGACAGGAAAACTAATTGGAATAGAAAGATTTGGAGCTGGGTGATATTTATCAATAGATATGACTGGTTCAAGTGGCTCTTCGACTATTAAATAATTGTTATTACAAAATACAAAATTAAGAATAGAATTAGATGAATTTCGTATTTTGCTATATTGAAAGAACCTATATGTTGTAAATGTCTCAGGAATGCAGGGGTCACAGGGAGAGGAAGTAAAGAAATAAATAATTATATTATCATCATTATCTCAAGTTACTTCAAGAAGATCATATTCCCCATAAATAGTAAATATATCATGAAGATATTGACGAATCAAAACTTCAAATGAACTTATATAGGATTCGTGTAGGAGAAAAAAAGAGTGAGGAGGGATATAGACACCTCCAACAATGAAATTGATTGAATCGAGAGAAAAACGAACAAAAATATGTTCAAAATTTATTTCAGTAACAGTGATAGAACATGCAGAAATATCTTTACGAATGCCAGTGAGAACTCCTCTACCACGACTAAAATTTCTAGTAGAGATGCATCTATCATACTTAAACATATTATAGTTTAAAAGGCAAAGTTCGGAATTAGAAATATTATCAATTAACCACGTTTCAGTTAATACAATAAAAATATAATTGAAAGATAAAACATGGCATTTAAAATTAGTTTATTTAGTTTTGAGACTACGGCAGTTTTGATAGAAACCAGTTAATGAAGCATGATATGAAGAATGTGTTAAGAATGACTGCCTGATGAATGATGACGCGCTCCTCCGTTTTTTAATTTACTTGAAGTAACTTTAGGAAGACCAATTTCAAAATAAATTCGAAGACCCTGCTCACCATTTTTGTTTCTCTGCTCCAACTCTGCGTAACACGGTCGTAGTAATTGTTTTTGTAAAATTGTTATGTCCCTAACAATATCATAGAAATACGATGCAATACTTTCGGTTTTCATTCCTTTGAACTTATAGGACACTTAAAAGTTACTAACTAATAAATTATTTATTCATGATTTCATATTCACGCATTTAAATGTCTAAAAACAAGAACAAAAGAATCTGTATTAGAATTTCAAATTACGCAATTTGAAAATCAAACGTCAGTTTAGTTTACAGAGTATAACATTGTGCTGTATAGATTTTAAAAGTACCTATATATGATAAATATCTAATTTAAAACGCAATTGAAATAAAGAAATAATTTTACGCACATAAAAAACGTTAATAATTATAAAAAGTTTAAAAGAAACAAAACTATAATGTTTATATGTACGTATATCGCATTGATTATAGGCCCAATGTGATAAAAATAAAAAATAATCGGCGATTTTCATTTTAGTTAGCGAATTACTTGGATGGTTATATGTTTTTATATGCGGAATAAAATTAGTTATTCATGGCCTGTCTACAGAAGAAATTCCCGAACAATAATGTATCCGAGAAAATTATGCGTCCCATACCATCCGTCCGTGGTATTTTGTTACAAATTATTCGGCTGGTAGTTGTTTTGTATCTGTTTAGTTGTATATTGTGTGTTTTTTGTTTACATATTACAAATAGTAAACTGATCGGAAGGTATTTAAAGTATGGGTATTATTCGTGATTTCACAGAATTATAATTCTGTTGGGTTTCGAGTATTCCACGTTTTTTAATAATAATTTACCGTTTAAAATTGTCATTTTGATTATTTATGGAATGTGTTCGCACATGTTTTTACTGTTATAAAACTAAATACATTTTCTATTTTCGCCTAAATTTAAAAGCAAATAATTTTCCGGAAAAGTAGGTTTGTCGAAAATATTTATTATAGAACCAAAAGTTTACCAGCTATAATAACCTAAATGTTCGGATGAATATAATAGCTCAGCGGACAAACGTTTTTTTTTTTTACACACGTCTTACAAGAATAATGACGATTGTGAAATATAAAATATAATTGTATATTACGTTTTAATAAAACTGTTGAATTTTCTTTTTTACAAAATAGATAATAGAGGATTAATATTTATAAAAAGTTCGACGTCTTAAGGCGAGTATCAATAAATTGTTTGAGTCGTTTCGTGTTGTGAGATATTTCCAAAATACGCATTACGCGAAATGTATAGAAATCCAAAAAAATTGTCGCAAAGGAGGATACGTGGAAAATTTATTAGGTCGTCCAGAATAATGAATTGGCTGTATGTTTAATAAAAATTACCCCTCAACGCGCGTGTACTTACGTTTAAGTAAACACTATTAAAAATACAGGCTCAGGTGCGGGCACCAGTGCTAGTTTAAAGCTGTCGTTTCCTCTTGCCGTCGCCGTTTCCCCATCATTCCGTCGCCACATTTCTACCGCACTACCACAGTATTAATATATATATACATACACATTTATGGCCGTTTGTTTTATCTTCTTTTTTATGAGGCAAGTCTCCGTTTACAATTTCTTACTATATTATATATATATAGAGAGTGTGTTTCCCGATAGGTAGGTGATTGTAACTAACGACAAGAAGGATCGACCTGACGGTAAAGGGTGCGAGACCGTCTCGGTGTTAATATAAATGACGTGTTTCCCCTATAAAGATAATTGCTTGTGTTCGAACCGTTTCCACTTCTCCTACCAGCGTATGTTTGGGAATAATGAGAGCCTGTCGTTGCGTGGGGTTTGTGAACGTGGTAAGGCGCGCTCAAATTGTATTTATTCGAATTATTATTACCGCGATATAGTTTACAATGGCTTCGTTTGTAGAAACCAATATTACGCGCGGTTCATTGCGCGAGTATAATAACAATGTAATTCTAAGTACGTAACTATTACTTGCGTGACTGAAGATGTCACTTTAAATAGTATTATTATTATACGGCTCCACTTAAATACTTCCACAATATTACTACTAGTGATGCACCTGCCGTTTCCACACTACTGTAATTGTGATTTTATTGACCGCCATTTTTATACGTTCAAATACGCTATGCTTTTATACAACTTGCATATATAAACAACCTGCTTTCTATCTCGCTTGTGTTGCGAGCACTACGAATGAATTCAATTTTGATCATTTTCCCTACGGATACTACACCAGCTTAGGTTCTAGAACTTTTGCTCCGTTGTATTTTTGTATAATTTTTTCCCTGTTCGATCACATTTAGTTAGCAACGTTTTACTACCCTTAAATGTCGTGTAAACATTGTTCTGATTCTCAGCACGTTCGCGTTGCGTATTGTCTTAACTAGGAACAACAATTTTAAAATTCCTTACTAATTAGCATTCTGACGTCGTTATTGCTAATTTACATGTATACCGATCGACGCAAATATAGATTCCAATTATCTAACCTTTACTAATGGCATACGCGTCACTTATCCCGCAAAAGTTTGGCCCAATTTTTAAACAGTCGATTTCTACTGTCAAACCTGATAGCCAAATTAGTTTTGCTCAAAAGTTTAAATGTCACGTCTGTGGATAAGAAGCACAGTTTTTATTCAAATTTTCGTCCATTTAATTCGTCTTCAAACAAATCTATTTTTATAATATATGTGTGCACTTATATAACTCTCTATTATTTGGCCAACTTGCACGTTTTTTGTTAGAAATAGCGTACAATTTTAAAAATAACTAAAAATTACACATAAATCGTCGTAATATTCGTAATATACTCATTACCCAAACGCTTGTTATTTGAACACATTAATTTTATTTTTATATAAACTCGTGCGTTATAATATAGCATATGATAAATACATATTTCGGTAATAAATGATTAGTTATAAGCAATACGTTTTAATATTTTCCAGGATTAAATATTAATGGTTCGACGAAGTTCATCATAATCTCGAATTGTTGCTTATGTAACCATTCTGAACTTAAACCTTTCGATCTATGAACATTTTATTCTGTTTTTGTCGATATTTGTATATAATTGTCAGTGCGTAAATACTATTCGTATTGTTATTAGCTCTAAATCAGACACGTTTCTAAGAACATCGAACGGTTACCAAAATTTTTGATATTCAGATTTTTTTTCTAGTTTAAATACATAATATATATACGTTTTTTATAACTATCATATTTTATAAAACTAATAACGTTAGGAATTTAATAATAAATATTACTACGTGTGCTGTGTAGAATTCCCGTGCGGTATTTTGTACATTTTATATTTCCTTTGTATTCCAAATTCTGCAGTATATTTAATTTTATATTTTTAAATGAGAGAATAAACGATTGATTTTAAATTGGTATTCTCGTTATTTTGTAATATGTGTATTCACTTTGTACGTTAGTTTAGCCCCGTGGTTTTTTTTAATAAAAAAATATTCACATGATTCATTTCTTGAAATAAAATGTTATTCGTACTGATCATTTGGATAGACTTTTTAGAAGTATTTATAATTTTCAATTTGAACGAGATTGTAAATCATTTGGAAAATAGTTGAACGATATTTAACTTACTAATGTGATTTAATTTTTGAAGTACGTAATAGTTACAATTGCTTATCATACCTTCCTGAATTTTTCCATGATATTTAGTGAAATAAGATTTATTTGAATTTTTACTAACACACCAAATCTTTGTATATTAAAATTAAAACTATAACAAGAGAATTAAAATAATATAACGGGGGCGTAAAATGTTCATTGTATATAATAATTTAAAAGTTTATGCTTACACGTATTACAAATAATTGTCCACTTAGATTGGCTGACCAATCATTGTTATAATCATTGTTTATAAAAATGTGTGTGGTTAGTTTTGAGGCATTCAAAGTCGACAATAATTGCGTTTTGGTTATGTACTATAATTTTATAAAAATGTTTACTTAAATACTTTGTGTAACTAATATTTATTAATAAATTGAACACAATAATCGTGATTATCAATCTTGACGAATAATATTTATATCGAATAACTCATTTATTGGATATAATATTTCTAGTCGATTTATTTCCAGTTTAGATTTAAATTTTTAATATTTAAACAAACAGCTAAAATTAGAACTGCAAACACGCTTTCGCGAAAATATAATAAAAATCAGAATTGTTTTACGAATATGAAATTAATTGTGTAATTAATATTAAATACTAATTTAAATCATTATATAGGTACGCAAAAAGTAATGTGATACCTATGCAATGTTTTTGAAACGTGAAGAAATTTAAGATAAAATGTTAAATTATGGTAATAAATCGCTCCTTCAACAAATGTCTTCAGTATTTGTAGAATTAAAAAATACATTAAACCACTTACATTTTAACTAGTTATTTTAGTATAAAATAATTTATTTTATTAAATAATTTTAACCTAACCTTAAGTTTTCATGCAAAATCGTATTTCGCAATGTAAAATTATTCAGTAAAATCAACGTGGTTGGTTTGTTTTTCTTGAAATAGTTTCAATCTGTTTCATTATAAGGGTGTCGATATGACGTACGACATATTTTATAGACGCTGAGAAACGAATCAAGATGATTTTGTCCTTTCCAGAATAATATCGAATAAGATACTTGACAAGGGACAAATAATAGTAATATGTTTTACAATTTTTTTTTATAAATTACATACGACGTCATTGCATCACCAGTTGTTTCATATATTAAATATAATTGTGTTTATTAATTGAACACTTGAACATAATGTTCACATGACTTTTATACAGTTATGTACGTTCATTTACGTTGTATTCACGTACTATTTTCAATTGAATTGTCAAGTCGGGTTTCATCGAATGTTGTTTGAAAGGTAGAAAAAATTAACAAATGAATGAATTAAACATTAATTTGTCTAAACGACTTCTGCGGGTATATGGATTGTTAATTTTTTTTACGGCCTGTTGGATATATACCATAGCGATGGGTAACGTGAACAATATGGCAAATTACATAAAATCGAGTCCTTAATCATATTTAAAACTGTCAAAGTTGAAACCGACAATTCCGTGGCCATTAATTAATAAACCTATCAAACAACATTTATCTATTACGCAAAGAAATATATTTTACGATATTGCAAAAATAATAAAACCGGTTACATTCATATACATGTATGCCAATTGTAGATTTCGACAACTTTTAGTAATGCCGATAGTTAAAACAGCTATCGACAACCTACTTATATTTTGGTATATGGTCGTTTTTTTAAAATTATTTAGGGCTATAATAATATAACATACCTAATATAAATTTATTAAACACCTGTCAATTAAACTTTAAATATGTTTCAATGGACCCGATATATGATATACCGATATAACGATACGAAATATAGTAGGTCGTTTAACTTGAATATTATTAATCGGTAGACGATACAAAATAATTAAAGAGATGAAAATCGTTTTATATATGACGTAATTAATCGTATCCAGAGTAATAATAGATATTGTGTATTCAACTGTCAACGAAGCTTTTTAATCGTATTCCGTAGGTTAATAATATATCATCGAAATTTTTGTATTTTTTCATTTTTTAATATTTTGACAATCTTCATAGTATTAATATATATATATATATATATATAAATATAACGTATTTTTATAGTAAATTATATATTTTTATAATATAAAAAAATTTTTAATTCCGCTGAAACGTTCTCAAACATTTTATAGTTTAAATGTATATGTATATTTTAAGTGCTGTTGGTATCTAAACTATATTGCATTGTACGATTGTATGCAGTTAGTAGTAATATATGCACCATGTACATACATTTTCGTAGCACTGATAAACAAACGATATCGATCGTATGTTTGGTAAATTATATTATATAGGTATTAAACATACATTGTGTACGATACTGTTTGATATATGCACATATAAGTTTATACGCTTTGCCTCGGGTATAACTAATTATATTCTTGAGCTTTAGTTAGTGTATTTAAAACGATTAAACATAATATTAATATTAAAAAATTTCTTAAGAAAACTATTTATAATTTTGAATTTACGATTTTTCAAATGTCGATCGAAATAAAATATCTATCGTCATCGACTGTTTTATTTGTATCTGTTACTGCGGATTGAAAACTTAAAATTTTATAATAATTTACTTTCACGTTCTATTTTTATATTTTTCACTTTTTAATATTTCGTAGAAATTCAATAGTTATAGAATTTTAATAATTTTATTATTCTTTGAACTATAGTAATATTATTGAATTTTTTTTTTTACTGATGTGGATGACTTTAATATTTCCAATTTAATATTGTTTAAATGATAAAAGCAGTTTAGTATATCAAACAAAGGGTATTTTCGTAAAATTAATATATACAATTTTGAATTGTATTTATATTCTAATATTGGAATGTAATTATATATATATTGTAGCTATTTAAAAACTGGATTTGTGATAAAAATATAGTTTATTTTAAAATGTTCACGATTTAATTATGATCACCTTCTATATACTTCGCTCTTGTATCTACATATCATGGCAAACGCGTTTTCTATTGTTGAAAGCACTGCTACAAGTCATCAGATGTCAGGCCTTTGAGTTGATCTGCCGCTTTTTCTTCACTTCTACGGTTTGAAATCGAGTTCCTTTTAAATGCATTTTTCAGTTATAGATAACAGTTGCAGAGGCTAACTCTGGTGAATATGGAGAGGAAGGGGGTATTCAAGTATTGAAATGCGTTTATCATCCATGAAATACTTAACGGAGAAAGCGTTGTTTTCATGCAGAATCCATGCATTGGTTTTTTTTACCAATTTTTCCTTACTTTTACTTTAAGCTTTATTGAGATTTCAGTATAATATTTTTAGTTTACCGTGTGTCTTTAAGGCACTTATTAAATCATTATTATTCTTTTAATATTGAAGAAAACCATAAGCATCACCTTTATTTTGCATTTGCTCATTCGAAGTTTTTTAATCTCGGTAAAGATGGATTTTTCTAGTGCATTGATTGTCGTTATATTTCCGAGTATTATAATATTGAAATATTCGTGTTTCTTCAAATTTGACGATATTTTCCAATAAATTTGGTTGCTTATTCAACCGTTGTAAGATGTCGGAACAAATTATTTTCTATTGTCTTTTTCATCTTGAGTGAGATTTTCCGGTACCATTTTTTGCACAAACTTTTTCATGTTTATTTTATCGTGTAAAATTTGTCGAACTATTTGTTCATTAATATTATCTACCATATTTGCAATCATGCGTATACTAAGTCTTTGATTATTTCGAACAATTGCTTAAACTTTTTGGATGTTTTCGTTAGTTCTCGATGTTCTAGGATGACGACCCGACTCGGGTTTGTCATCGTCTATCTTTTTCCACCGCACACTAAATCTTTTGTGCGTGCGTGCGTGTGTGCGTGTCTACGTAAAAACTCAAAAACGTAATATACTGATACATTTAACGGTATTTAAACGTTGAAGAAAATTTATTTGAAAAATAATTATTTTAAAGACATTAAACATTTACATACTATGCATTTTAGTGTATCACAAACAAATATTTACTTGAGCGCATTTATAGTTTTTATCAAATTATTGATTTTTTTTTAGAAACTAATCTATACATTTTACAATATTTATTTAAAGAACCTTAAAGAAATTTAATAAAAATTAATCGTTTAATTTTGTTTAATAATTCTAAAATGTGCATTTACAATTACATAAGGTGTACCCATAATATTTTTAGATTTATTTTAATTTATATATTTCATTTATAAATGTTACGAATTATTATTTTGGAATAAACGAATCGAATTATGCTCGATTTTTAATTACATTTATGTATTTATAATATTCGAAATTTTTTAAAAACACGCTTGCAAAAATATTTTGAATATAATAATATTCTGAGAAAATGCGTAAATTATTCTGAAATGATTTTTTAACAAAGTATATTTTACGGTTTCCTTAAATAAAAAATTAAATATTCGATTAAAAAAAAACACTTCATAACATTAATTTTATAAAATTCGTTCGAATTTTATGATGCATTCGAAATCTTCGTTATAATATGTATGCCGTTATTATTGTTCAAACAACATTTATAAGTTATGGTTTTATATCGAGTTTTGTGCGTGCATTTTCGGAACACTACACATTATTATGGGTTTGTACAATTAGTATTTCACTTTTAATCTATGATCTATTTGTCGTAAAACGTCGCCATATTAAGATAATAAAACTATTGAAACTCTACTCGTAACAATCTAACGGTTTTATTTTTTCTTTTCGTAACATAAACGACATTTTCATTTTGACGTAAAGCTTATCCAACGCACGCTTTTTTATACACACACACACACACACATACACACACACACACACGCACGCGCGCAAGTAAAATATTGATAAGCACGCAATTTATATATGTGTATAATAAATAAATTTATAAATATAATGTGTCGCATGTACGTATAAAGTACAGCTGGATGTTAGCAGCGGCGATATACGTCTGTCGGCCTCGCCGGTAATGCCATTTATCACGTTTTCTAGCGTATGATGTATGGCCAACTCCCCTCGCTATAATAACCGTACTATGCGTTAGTGTACACCGGCGCGTTTGTGCCGTGAGTGGGAGAAACATTGTATTATTATGTTAGAAAAAAACCGGCAATGTGTCCGTCGCGGTGTGTAGGTAGTTGGTCTGTGGTGGCGCTCGGTGGACGGTGTGTGAAACTGCGGAGGAAAGCACGTTGATCGGTTGTTTTCGTGTATATTATTCATGAGCCCGGGAAAGATAAAGACGACGAAGTCGGTGTGAGTAAAACAAAAGCTCCCAGAAAAATAATAATATAGATATTAAATTATTTTTGTAAGGAACGCGTGACACCGCGAGGACGCCGTGCGTCTTCGTAACGTGCGTTCAATATGGCGTATATAATTTTAATGAAATATTACATTTTAGGTACCGCAACTATCTGTTATTGTATGAAATGCGTAGTGCGTGTCTATGCTCATAATGATTTTATGCCTTATTGTGGCTTACATAATTTAGCATTTTATATGCTTTTAGGTCTTGTGTAATGTATGTTTTAATTTACATTTTTATAAAATTCTATTTGGAAATAAAGAATTTAAAAACTTAGTTCCTCATCGGTACATTAAGCGGTGGGTGGGTACTTATTACATTAAACGGAAAAATATTATATGATACAATAAAATATTGTAAATTGTAACCTATTAACTAAGTTTATTCAATTTCTTTATTATGATTGTATTTTAAGAAAATTTTTTTTTTGTTATAAAAATACTCATCATGTATTATCGATGCTTATATTTTTTTAAGTAATCATTAGAGACGATCAAAGATAAACTACAATCATGACTATTTTTGATTAAACAAAACAATTTTGCTTAGAAATATCGAATGTTATGATTTATCGCATATATTAGTTGTATTAGTTTTTTTTGCATTCACAATTCATACAAAAATAATGGCTAAATAGTTTAAAGGTTAAGATTATAGATGTGTTATATATATACATATATATATATATATCCCAATTTATATGTTTTTACTATATATACAATGCATTCGTTAAGTTATTTGAAATTCAAAATCTATTCTCAAACATTTTGTTTCGGAAATAAATATGTATCGTATATTTTATTTCAATTATAATATTTACTATTATTTGATTTTTTAACGTTTTTAAATTTTATATAATTGACATTAGTTAAGTTCAATAAGTTCTTAAATATTACTTTATAATTGTATAAGATACTAAAGACTAAAGTGAATAAGAAATTTTCCTTTCAAAGCGTAACTTATGAGTTATGTATAATGTATCTTGTTATTTGGTGAAGAGATCAAACGTTTTATTTTGCTATTATTTCCAACAATCTTTATGGTATGGTTGACGCATATAAAATTATAATTAAATTGCGTATTGTATATGGTTGTAAATTCATTATATATCGTACAAACTTCCTATAAGTTGTGTATTATATCTTTTGGTTTGTTTAATATCTTCAAATCGTGGTTGACAACTTTTTAATTACTGTCACAAATCGTCGGATATTAATAGAACACCATTTACACGCGGATTGTTATTAGACGTTTTCTTTTTACTAATAGCTAATTGTATATTCCGTAATAGAACATAAACAACGATTTGTGGTTTGATTTTAGTGTAATTCATTGGGTTAGTCATGTCTGATAAGACGAAATGATTACCCCAATACGGTAATATTTAAATTGAATTTTCCATTGTCTTATTAAGGTTTTCGCGTTAATTTAATAGTTCTAAAACCGAATGGTTAGGTCGGATTATATTATAGTACTGTATACTACATTTCAACTGTTTTTGGACGGCGGTGGCATTGGCATTGTTATTGTCTTCTTAATACACACAAACACACACACCCGCGGATGTATTTACCACGGGTATCGTTTTAATGGCCACAAAATCCAGGCAATACTATGTTAAGCGACTTCTATTTGAAACATATGGGCACAGATTACTTTATTTAATTGTTTTTGGAAACGAATTGATGCACTTTTGAAACAGTACTATGTAATTCTGTACAATATACAGTGTATTGCATTTATGTTCTATTTATTTTCAATTTTTCATTAACACGTTATACCTATTCACATTAAATTTGAACATTACTACACTATTTGCGCGTTATTTGATTTCATAATACATTAAATTTTATTGGGGAATTAAATTTTTCTATCAGGTTCTTGAATGTGTAAACGAATTATTTATTAAAACATAGCACCGTATCCATGATTTATTAATATCTCTTCTTTCTCTATCAATTTCTCTCGAAAGAAGAATAATCATCAAAAATATTAACATAAATTAGCTAGATTATATCATTTATTGTACTTCAAAATTTAGGTTTTTAAAATATTTACAATCGTATATCTGTTGTATTTTCTTAAACGCTATAGTCTATAAATGTAATTGGCCCATTAATTTATTAAAGTAATTCACTATTAAAAATAACAAAAAAGTTTTAGCTGATGTTTCGGATTCATTTTTGTAAGCATCGCTGTTACAGGGAATTTTCCAGAGATATTAATTTATAAACGCATTATTGAGTGTTTTTGGTATGCCAGTAGTCGTGTCCTACTTTTACATAAATATATTATATAAATACAACGGGTCAAGAGAGGTGTAACAACACGTGTAATACCTCGCTCCCCTACGATACACGCTTAGTGATATACTCAATCTTTTTAAAAATGCGGACCCCATTTAGTAGGCACACTTTAATAAATATAAGGTAGGCGGTAATAAAGTTCAAATATAATATTATAAGATAAGAATTGGCACGCTATAATTCATCGTAAAATTAACCAAAATAAAACAAAGATAAATTGCATACAAAATATTTTTATTTTCGTCATATTTTTACAATACTACTTTATTTGCTAACAAATAATATTTTAAGTTCTATATATTGTTGCCGTTATGTTGTGAGCCAGATTAAACATTACTACAGGCCACGAATTGGGCTCATCTGAATGTGTTTCAAACAATCAATATAACATTTTTCATGACGCTTTCTCAATACCCCAGAGTTGATGGTATAGAGAGATAAAAATATTTCAGCATTTGATTATATGTGTAAAATATATAATAAATAAGCGAAGAACAAAAGCTTAAAAGAAAAGTGTAAAGATATTTCTTAATTACAGAGCAGAGTTAAATTGTATAAATTGTCTTTTAAAAAATGAACTAATTTTACTTTTAGAAAATATAAAAACCTTTCTTATACTTCAATATAATTTTTTTATTTAGTTGATTCATTTAACTAAAAATAACTCGTATTTAAGTTATTAAAAAAGAATTGCTTTATTTTCTACAACGTATGTATTAAATATAATATACAGCATAACGTATATAACATTAAAAGATATATTTTTATAACAAATTTTAAAACGAAACAAGCATAAAATTGTATTAGGTACAAAAACACGCACGAAATTCCGGACTAACTTTTATAAGTACATTTATCTACATATCATTTGTATCTATTTACAATGAATATTATATATTCACTAAAACGTATCAATTTTGAATTGATCGATAAATCCATATTTAATCTTTATAATAGAAAAAACCACTGTTGTTACGTAGCCTCTTAGAAATATAATATTAACTGACGATAATTACATAATATTGAACGAAACTTAACGAGATAAATATAGTGATAAAGAAAAATTGTCAAGACTCATTATGTTAGTTCAATTTCAGTGTAATATTCGTAATTCGCTCATTTATTATTTATACGTACACATACATACAGACAGTATGATGTGGCGTTAAAAGTTGAGACGGTCGTACTAAATATATACACTTTGAGTACAATATGTGTTTTTAGACGCGTCTGTCGCGAATAGTATAAACGGCGCGCTATTTATTTTTCGTTTAGTTAAGTAATTGAAACGCCAATTTGACGATACGCGCCACGGTATTTACTTACCGACAATTAAATGGTGGACGATTATACGGTATTTTACATCTGTTCCAACGAACTTTACCCATACGTGTGGGATTGTCGTGTTTATAATCGCTTATTGTTTGTTTCCCACATAAACCAACGTTAAATTTAACGAACGTGTCGGCGGCCTTGCCTTGGCACATTATCGTGTAGGCAAACTTATAGTTATAGGTATAAAGTTAGATCCAACTAGTTGAGTCTCGTTGAAGACGTAACATATTTTAGCGGTAAATACCAAACGTGAAGCGTGTTTGTGGTTCGTCTAGCCGTTTAAACGTCCATCCTCTAAATTACTTCCGAACGTGGCGTTTATGTGCTATGTTTATTTAATTATTTTGTACCCACCACCTATATCAATTAGTCTTCTTTTGGTCGTTTGACCGTTTAATACTGTAGTGTATTTCGTCAGTCGGTCGTAAATTGTTTACTGCACAACAACGTATCTATATGTATATAACGTGGAATCACTTCTCTTCCAGAATTATTCCTGCGTGCGAACGGATGTGTGTATGTTGCTTCAGTTATGTACCATGTAATTGGCAAAAATTATTATAAGCATATTAGAAATGTTCGATTTATTATATTACTTAATATAAAATATGATTCATTTTATTACATTGATGAGAATTAATACTACGTTATAACAATTTCTTTGGAAAATGAAATATTGATATTTTACTTATCTATTTACTTTGTTTTGTTATCGATATAACGTCACTAATAATGCAAAGAAAAACTATTACGTTTTCGAATTCTTCGAATTATAGCTGTTCTATTGTATGCGTTTCTTTTTTTTTTTATCAAAATATCAAATATAATATTTATGGTGTAGTTAATAATGTTAAAACGTTAGCCTACAGCATCTTTTGAAATAACGAGTTCTATTGTCTTTGTCAATATTATTCTCATTCGGTGAAACGGTGGATTACAAATATTTGCCGTACAAATAATAATTTAAAGTTTTCTAATGGAATAACTTTAAAAGACTCGTACTCGAAAACATTTTTATACTCAAAGTCGTAAAAATTGTCTAAACAGTAATCAATTAAGGAACAAAAAGGAGTATACATACATACTTTAAAGTTAATTATATTTAATTATGTATGCGCAACCTATTATTACTTTTTTATTTTAATTTAACCCCGATTTGTTTTTATATAAACAACGTTTTGTTTTTGAATTGTATGTAAAAATTTCAATATTGTTTAAATATACTTAGTCAATTAGTAAACAGTAACCATCAGGGTGGGGAGTAACATTATTTTTTGTAGGTAATTTTCGCATTTGGTATATATATATTTGGTATAAGCGCCAGACAATTTAAATATCTCAATGCTTATCCTATTTAATATGTCGTTATTTCATGCTTTAATAATACATGTAGATTCATGGATATCATTATTCTTTTGTAAATTATAAAACCCATTGGTATTTATGTAATAAAGGTAGAAAGCCAACAGAGGACTTTTTAGTCAAATACTATTTTAGACAATTTTATTTAATTTTATTTAATTTTTTTTTAAAAAACTACTTAAATGTTGAATTATTCGAGAACTTCTTTATATTTTGATATAGAGAAGTTTATTTTAACGAAATTTAAAATTTAACGTATCGTGTTTTATTTAATACCTTAATTACGCAATTTACTATCCATAACGTTATTCAACTCTTAAACATCAATTCTAATAAAAATTTACCATAGTTGTAAGTTATAAACAATTTTTACAAATAACAAATAAATTACAGTATATTGTAAAATATCTTGAAATTCATTTCATATTTTTTAAAAATCTATATAACATAAATTTGTGTAGTAATTGGTTATACATATTAAACATTACAATGAATTTAGCAATTTAAAATCTTTGTTGTCATACTTAAAACTGTACATAATAATTATATTGTCTTTTTAATTAGATTCTAAAACTTATTTATTATTAGAGGTTAAATGCATTTTTCTCTCTCTTAATTGCAAACAAACCTTTTTAAATGTCTCTCATTTATCGAATGATTATTTTAATTGTATTCTAAATTTATTATTTAAAAATATAATTCATACATAGAAATAAAATATTTTTTTTTAATGCTGACACTTACGTAAATATCGAAGAAACCTACTAGTATTACAATTTATGTATTAGGTTTATATAAATCATTCTATTCATAAATTTTGAATAAAGCCATAACCAAAAGTGACGTATATTTCAGTATTATTACTCTCAGTTCACGACGTTCGTAGGAATATCATTTCAAAGGAGAATGGATTGTGTGATTGCTGTATAATATATTCACTCATAGAAAAAGTAGTACATACAAAATAAATAATATTACATATAATTTTTCTTATTTCAGTTCCACAAACAATACGCAAAATTCAATACGGACATTTTTGATTTAGTATTCAATTTTTCTTTAAAAATAATTGCCGTTTTTCTTATGTCTTTCAATTTTGTATGTTTAAGTCGAAAATGATTTACCTTTAAAAAGTTCCAATTATTTAACGAAAAATTGACATAACAGCAATAATAATGGTGTTGATATGGTATTATTTTTTATATTGCCAAGATGTATGTCAGCAATTAATAAAGCCAACATTATTTTTTTCTGTGTCGTAAATTGGATCCTTTAAAGTTATGCACTGTGTATATATATATATAAAATGACTTAAAACAAATGTTCTTTGTTTAGATATTGTTATCTTTAAGACGTATATTTTTACGAAAAATGAAGTAGTATAGTAATAATCTTTTTTACCATTAAATTATGTTCGCTTTCTACTATCCTCAAAAATAACGTATTAAAGTAAATAAATAATTAATCCCTTTTGATTCAAGGTAACTGAAAATAATGTTGACATTTCACGCCAAATTAGTATTTTGCATTATAGTACACAATAATATAAAAATGGGTATCAGTTCTTGCATAAATTAATATTACGGTTTTTCTAACAAGTGGACATTTGTTCTTCTTATTTATTATTAAACAATAATGATTTAATAAGCGACCCTGTGTACATAATTAACGAGTGTAATATGTGTAATGTGTATCTAGCCACTTTAATTACACTTCTCCGTAGTACGTATGTCAATTATCATTTGCATAATGGTGATTCTTCGTCGAAGCTATTATGGAAATGTATAATTCAAGACCATACTAACAACGTACCTGAAATAAGTTTTATCCGGCTTCATCGCGACTTCCCTCCATATTTATTAAACACAAATATTTAAAATTTTCGAATTTTAAATTTGATTTTCCGTCTAATTTTTGTATTTTTTCGTTGTAGATTGATTATTCCATTAAATATTGAATAACCTACATTAGATTCATAAAATCGTCGACTGTCTTCAAGGAGTATATTTTTAATATAACACACGGACAACCTTTGTTTTTTTTATAGTAATTTTTTTAATATTTTTTCTTCAAATTATTAGCCCAATATCGTATATATTTTAAAATAAAATAAGAAACTAGCTATATCGAGAAAAATTTTAAATAGTTTTCAAAAATCAAATAGTTGTAAATAATATTTTGTATTATTGCGTTGAATTGTAAATTAATTACATTTCACACCTTTTCATATTTAAACTTTTAACATATATTGAAACAATATTATTGTATATGTTTAGTGCTTTTTTGTGTTTATAAATTATACTAACTTAATGTGTAAAGTATATTTATTATTAAAATGTTTTACTTGAAACAATTAGCTTTTATGATACCTACCAATCGCTTAGGCATTATTACAATATAAAGCAGGTTTCAATTTTTGAGATCTAGTCTAAAGACTGTAGAGAATTGTTTTCACTAGTCTCAAATCCGAATTCCTACGTCACCGGAATATAGTGTAAATAAGATACTATTTTAATGTTTTATATTTTGTGCATTTTAGATATTTATATTTAACGATACGCGGAGTATCTTGTATTATGTCAAATGTATTTATCTATATTTTCGTACGTGAAATTCAATCATTTCAATACACTATTATGATAATTAAATTTTCTCCTAAATAATTTATGTTTATTTTTTATTTTTCTTAATACTTATTAAATTTTTATGGTTCAGCATGTGTCTTTTTTTAATATATGGAATTGAGTTATTAGAAATAATTCGATCACACGGCGCTTCGGGTAGACAATTCTAATACACGCGATTATAGAAGCGATATTAAAGCAGTATTAATATTATAAACTGAATTCTTGAAAAGTGAAAAATAATTATATATATATTATCGCCAAATAGAACGCATAAATTTAAAAATGTCAATGTCTACAAATTTGTATACAGCAAGATAAAAATAATTTTATTTATTCAACGCACATATGTTTTATTATTATTCGCTTTTTTCTAATTAGTGAAGTATTTTAAACTCTCAAAAGTTTTAAAATTATAATAAAGTGTATTGTAAAATGTTAATACATTATTCAACTTTATATTTTAGATATGTATTAATTACATATTTGATTAAAAGCATACCGAAAATTTTCGAGTCTTGATTTACTTATCAAACAATTCGTATTTATTTGGAGATATTATTGTAGTTCGTAATTAAATACAAGTAATGTCGATTGTTTAATTGAATATTCTACGTTGAGGACGGAGAACAATTTTTGTCAGTTTTATCCGTTACATACTTATACTTTGTTAGTAAATATCTTTTTATCATTAAAAATTAGTAATAAGTAATAAGTAATTAGTAGTTAGTAGTTCAATGCATTATTTCATTTTGTTAAATTTTAAGCTTCAAAAACAATGTTTATGGAATATTTATAAAAGTGGGATAATTAAAATTTGAAAGAATATTAGAATAGGTTTAACATTTTTTGTTTCCAAGAATTTATGGATAATTTTGAATTGAAGACGTTTATACGTTATCCAAATACTTTTTGAAAACTACTTGGAATTCCTTGTATCTAGGTTTGAAATAGTTAAAATATTTGTGTGGTTTTAAAGGAGAAATGGAAGAAGAATGTATGCTAATTATTCAGTTGGAAATGTTAATTTTACACAGTTGGGACGAATTACTAATTCAATTGCGTGGCTTCTTTAGAGCAATCCCGTATTATATGTAATTTAGGTGTAAGTAAGTAGTTTCGATACCTATAACTGTACATTTATTATAATATAATAAATAAAAATTAACTTGTTTTATCGATTTTGTTCTAATCTTTTATTGAAACAGTATGAGGAGGTAAAAAATTCTAAAATAGTTTAAAAAATATAGTCAGTTTTTTCCATATCGTCCTTTATTTGTTATTCCTCGATATCGTTTATCATTTATATTGAGACCATACATACAGTATAAAATGTTCGCCAACATCGTATTACGATTGTGCATTCCTTTCACTCCTTTATCTAATTATTGTCTCGTCGATTTATATTCGTTTTACGAGTCATCTTTGCCCGCAAAGAGTGAAATTTGTTTTCTCTTGGCTCGTGTGTATAATACGGTGCGTAACACGTAACATATTTCTCACACACACTTGAAAGCGTTGGCCGGGTGGCAAATATGTAGTACGGCACGATCATAGTGTGACTGGTAAAGTGGCCGGGAAGTTGGTTGTGTACAGAACGATGAAAAGTAAACATTTAGGCGAAACTTTTGCCGCAACCGACGATGACGTTAATTGAATTAATTTTGTGTAAATTTCACTACGATTAGGGGCATTTTCGGGAGGGAAGTAGTGTACGCGTATTCTCATTTAAACACGCGTGCTGTACGCAACAAGAGATAAAAAAAAACGGAAAACAACTAGTGTCGTCGTCGTCGTCGTCGTCATCCTCGTCACAGCAGCAGTCAGTAGTTGTGAGGGTACATTATGTCTTATCTCAGCTGTCGTCGCCGTCACGTACGTAAGTAAATGAGGGTAGGAAGTATTTGGATATACACAAGTATAATATGGCGGCCCCCTGTATCGATACGCAGGACCAGTGACGTTGAAATTACGTTTTTTCACAGTCGACTAGTGAACTATGTAATAACGAACACGTTATTCACAATTTTTGATTTTCATTATTTTACTAGACGAATAAAAATATTCTAGTTTGTAGGCATGTGGATTACTTATGCCAGTGATTCGAAGTCAAAACGGTTATCGTACAATACTAACGAATAAATATTAAATATAATGTATTTTGTTACTTAATAATAAGAAGAAATATAAATGCTAAATATGCGTGGTTTCTAAATTCGATGGATTTGCGTTATTATATTTTATGTCAATACTAATGCAAATCTAGAAGTTGTATGGAAAAAAATACAATTATATATGAAATAATTAAAGTATAATGTATTGTATCAGTTAGTAGTAATAATAATAAATAAATTGTCTAATACAATATTTAGAAGAGAAACAATATAATATATATACACTATTACCTTATATATAATATATTATTTTTGTATAATTGTCTTCCGCTATAAATGCGATGGTTGAATAATGATGTATCGCCGAAGCAATAAAACGGTCCGATAAAATTGTCAGTAAACAAAATTTTTATTCTCTCGCTATTCGAGGCTGTGCGTCACCTAACGAATTCTTTTATCTCATAGAATCGAATAGTGAAGCAAAAGTGTCTAGGTCTTACAAAATCGTCTTTTCTTAACTCTCTCACGCTCTTAACTCTTTTACAACAATGAACATCCTGTGATACTCAAACGAACGTGCGCGCGTGTGTACGTAGTTTATACAATTGTTTTATACGTAGTTTTCGATTTTTACACGTTTAAATAGTTCCGTGTGTATATATATATATATATATATATATATATATATATATTATTAGCGCCGAGAATTCATTTTATAAATCTTTCAAAGTTTCTGTAACTAAAAAACTAACAGTCATGTTTAGCTACTTGAAACTTAAAATTTATAAAAGTAATCGGTATGTATGGTCAATAAGCTATTGATTTTTATTGATTTTTGAACTAAGCACTGAGTATAAAAGAAATAAATTAGCCAAATGTGAGATTGTGCTGTTGTAACTTCTTTCATCAACTTTTAAAACGACATATTTGTATTTTCTATTAAAATGTTTTTAATATTTATTTTATATATACAATTAGAAAATACGGGAAATAACCGATAAGTGAACAAAACGGTATAGCGATTTTTGGAAAAAATTGTGTTTATATCAAATTTTGTTCAAAATATTACAATTATTAGAGTCTAGTAATGTATGTGATATCAGAGTATATTAATTATACGATGTGTCACCAAGAACTTAATTTAATTTATAATTAATTGTAATTAATATAATAGAATTAATATAATTTGGATCTATTTCAATAGTATAAATCGTAAGTTATAATTTGTTTTATTCGTAAGTACCACGACTTCAAATGTTAACAAATATGTCTTCGGAATACATATTTAATAAACACGTATATGGTTTTAGTGTCGATATATTTATCACAATGATTTTCTTTTTATTTAAGTATAGTCAATTCTATACAATTTAGTATAAGTTAAATGTTAGTGTTTACATTATTATGGTAGTGGTTTTGCTCTAAATATTTCCTTAAAGTATCTAATAATATTTTAAAAAATTTAATGGGTTTTTATTTTTATAATACGAAATTTTGTGACATAATTGGTGTACCATGTAGGTTTAAAATAATATGTGTAATATACACGTTATAAATCATCTAATGGGTTTTATTTTTTGTTATTGATTGATGAATTATTTAGGAATCTAATAACGATTTAACATTTATTTTCCAAATTTTACCAATTTTTAAACGTATCATGCCATGGTTTTTAAGACTATGGTTTACTTTCTTTGGTAAGGATTAAATTATAATTTCAGCGGAAAATTGTTAATTTACTTATGAATTAAATATTTTTAAATATTTTATACAATATATATTTCGAGTATATTTCGCAATTTTTTGAAGGAATTAACGGCTAATTTTATTAAAATGTATGTAAGACTCGAGGTCATTTTACGATTACTACTATAAATTATGTGAAAGACATAAATATTCATTCGCCCAAACGAACAAATCGTATTTGAAATTCCGAAAAAATTATAAACGTATTTAGTTACACTGAATATCGGTATGAAATAAACACACATGAAACAGATATTTGGTTTGTACTTTTGACGTCGCAATTTCTGTGTAATTGATTATTTATAATAGCTTAATGTTGACGAGTTGCTTTCTTTATTCGAGGAGTGCGTAAATATTTTTTAAACTTTATTTTCTATCTCTGATTTCTAAGTAAAATAAATTAAACAATAAACAACTTAACACTAAATGTATTATAAATACTACATTGCGAGTAATACTAATATTAGTTGTAATCTAATTTATACGAACAATATACATATCTATCAATATGGTTGTATATTATTTGTTCAAATTTCAAATTATTTCTAATCATAATTTTTGAATTATCATAAAAACATTCAAATTTCATTATTGAATAATATAGTGTATGGACACACTAAATCACTGTTTTATTTTTGTAATATCTCATTTGTAGATATCGGCAGGTTTTTATAACTATAAAATATTAGCAATTTACTCTTTATGAAACCTCTTTTCCCAATCTCTTAAAAATATCACACTTTAAGACTTTACTCTTCAATGTGTTACAACTTTGTGAAATATTTTATTTTAGTTGGTTTTTACTAATATAAAACTCGAAATAACACCATTTCTCAGAAAAAAATATGTTAAATGAATATATTATAGGCATATTTCATATACATTCAGTATTCACTTATTTATTCATATAAAGTTTACACGGTATTTTATTATTATTTAAATGTTACTACTATATCTGAAAAATAATGATAATCGTTGTATGTTCTAGTTGTTTAAAAATCATACTTATAAATTATTTAAGTATATTGTAATGAAAATAAATATAACTGAATTAGGTATTGGTCAATGATTGTACATAGTAAATTACTACAAAAAACAATAAACGGTATATTTATAATTAGGTACCATTAAATAAAATTACTAAGAGTCCAAATATTTACATATTTTTTTCTAGCATAATATGCATTTCGCTATAAATGTATAACAATAAATCCAAATAATTGAATAATGTATGTTTTGCTTAAATATATGTCTGAACGAATTACCAAAATGATTAAACATTATTGAATGGATCAAATATGATATTTAAATAGAATCTTCCATTAAGTTGTAATTTTAATATTTTGTTTTTATTATAATAAAGATGAAAATAAAAATTATAATAATCCGAATTTATAACACTATTTACCTGTTTTTAAACAAAAATTATATCGTAAATATATGTAGATATCAACACGTTAAAATCTGAATTTTTTATTCGATTATTGTATATTTTTAAACATTTCTGTTGTATAGTTTATGGATTTGGTTCAAATATGCCAATAAAATAGCTTATATATGTAGCTATGAATTTTGATATGGCCAATAAAGCAATATTATGGTTCATTGGTTGTCAGAAACGAAATATTTTATAAATAGAATTTTCGAAAAAGATTCAACGCTTATAAACCATTTAAAAATTGATAGGTTATAAAAGCCTTGAAATATGTCTGTTAAACTCTTAGTGTTTTGAAATATTTTTCTGAGTTAATAATAATAATTATTATTATAAATTATTATGTTTCTGTCAACTAGCGTGTGATTAAAACTAATTTACCGAAAATAAGAATAACTAGATAATTTCATTATACTGACAACACAAATAAAATAATGTTAGGCATAATATGATTTATTACCTTAGTATTTTTCTTTGATGTTTATTGTTTTCTAGTTTTTTTGGGGTTGTAAAGTACTGTATTTAAAAGCTTTTATTTTGTGTGTTCGCGCACGTGATTTTGTATGCATTCCTGTAAAAGAAATTATTTATTTATTCTCATTTGTTGAATTTTTACGTAATATAAAAATTACGATTGTTCGCTAAAGATATAGATCGTGTGATGTTTATAGTTATGAAAATGTTTGTGTTACGAATAATGTAAACGTGAGCAGGGAGTTGTAGCAATCATTGTGTTTTGCACATATAATTGAAACGGTTGAGAGGCAAAAACAAAGCGAAAATTACATTTTACGAAATTCACACGCGATAAAAGAATGAAATCACGTTTTAAACAAAATATGTATTACCCAGTGCTGTGGAAAATAAACGATATGTTTGGAATAATAACAAGTTATGATTTTATTAGATAGAAAAAGTTTTCTCTTACGAGAGATCCGTTAAAAAACTAATATTTTTATTAGATTTCTGGTAGTAGATTGGCACAGTTAAAAAATAAAAACCCTTTTCGATCAATTTTCTTCAATTATAGGGAGCGTGTTTTGAATTTGCACGTTTGTGTGTCAATAGTTATTGGCTGAGAGGACAAAAAATAAGCCTGGAAAAAATTGCATTTCACTCGTGAGTTTGCACGGAGTTATATAAAATAAAATAAAACGTGTCGTCGTAATCGTCAAAGAAATAAGGCGACGATGAATAGAAAGAAAAAGAAATACCTTTCTGAAAACTGGTAACGGTTGGGCATCACGGTTCTATTGAACAAATCGAATTTACATTCACTACCGCAACTACAGTGCCGTCCAATGTTCTGAGGGAAGCTTTACCATTGCCGATAGAGGGGCGTGTGGAAAGAGATAATCCACCTCCTAGCGTGATTGCGGTCTTATTTATTTATTTCGGACAGACGCTTTTTATATTAATAATGGATAAAGAGAAGGTGTCGGTTTTTTTCCAGTTTGTTATACATTTAATTTTTTACCTATTTTAAATTCTCTGTCGGGAAAATTCGATAAGTATATTCGTATAGGTAAAACGAGGATATACAAGTGTTCAGACGTGTTTTCCTTTTATCCTAGCGATCGCGTTCATGTTTTATTCTTCTTTTTACATCCACTACGGTTTATTGGAGGTCAAGTTGTTTCGAATTGTTTTTTATTATAGACAGGGGAAAAAGTTCATCTTTCGATCGCGTAACCGTTTTTATTATAGTAATTCCCGCAATTGTAATGATATTTACAAAAATTGTAATGATATCGGTAAGATGGTTATTATTCGACCACTATTCCCCTTTTCAAAATTAGATACGTGCTCACACCGTCAATAGAAATTCAACAGATTTACAAAAAATTAACCTATCCGTCTAGAAAGCCCAATAGTCAACTTTTCCCCCTACCGTTTCCCAAATTGTTTTTTTGGTCCATTCTAATGATAATTCTGAGAATGGTTAAAGTTATTGTCCGTAATCAGAAAAGTGTTTTTGTGGCAACAGTAACAGCGTACGTGCATTAAGCGTAAACATTTTATTTGTTTTTTCCTTACATAATACGCACACACGGTTGTGAATTATTGTTTACAATAGAATTCGAAAAAAAGTGAATAAAGTACGCAATATAAAATTATTTGAATTTCTTGTAGTTAATATCTCCAGAACTGATACCGTCAAGTTTATTATTAGTTGATGGACGGCTATCAAAAACAAATTGGAGTTTAAACACTAGTTTTAAAGTCGCATCATATTCTACTTCGTACATACTATATTCGATCATCGTCAGTTAACGTTTAATTTAATTTAAATCATATATATATATATTTACATATATAAATGTATGTAAAATATTTGTCTTGAACTGATATTAGTGATGTATTCTATAGTGTGAATTGGATATAATACAACGATGTTGAATAAATGTACGCGCGTTTTATTTGAACATTGAGTTGCTATTATTTTAGTAATGTATGTATTAAATTAATACGCAAGTTGTGTATTTACATTGTACAAGTTAATTGTTTTACGATTTCTTTTAATAATTTCTATTGGTATTAAAAAAATTGTTGTAAAATCTATATATTAGAATACCATAAAACATTTGCCTATGTATCAAGTACATTGTATTTACATTAATAATTAAACTCGAATGTTTTTGATTTTAAAGTTTCGATATCGAAATATTATGTTTGTCATGAGTGTGATAGTTTTGTAACAGGACCAAATAAAACTTACTGATTTTCAAATACTATTTATTTCGAATTTCTCTTTTACAATATTGTATGCATAAGTATTATAATTATTGTTTTTTTTCCCAGGTAAGTTTGGATCGTGCAGTTATGTTGTGAATTCACTTAAGGAAGTTTAACGATACACGTTGTTTTTTTATTGTTCACAAAGAAAATGTACACATTTATCTACCATTATTTGTAAGTTATATTAATATAATTACATTAGAATCGCGGTATTTTGTATGTCAGTACTGTTAATGATTTGCATTTACATAGTTAAAAAATGAACTAACAAATCCAAAATATTGAAATATTACATTCAGGATCGTTAAATGTTCTGTATTTCGAAAAGAAACGCTCGGATTGCGTTTTCAAAATCGTATTCTAAGTAATTGTTTAAAAATGGACGGCAAATAAGCATGGGGGAGTAATAAAAATTGACAGTTGCATTTAACCGACACATCTGCTGACCGTTGTGCTATCCGGGTATAAAATGACAAACCCTAATCTCATCCGACAAAAATATCTACGACGGTGGCGGTGACAGTATCTTCGAAATTTCAATTTCGACTATGAGATAAATCAAGAAAACTTGCAAAAAAGAGAGAGAGAGAGAGAGAGAGACAATTATTATATTCTCGTCCTTTTCAGTCTTTTTTCTTCGCGCTACTATGTGACTGAAACAATGCCCACCAATTACATTCGAATGTTGTGTGCCGTTTAACTAGTCCTTTTCTGCATATACCGTATATGTACGAGCCTACACTACCACTATTGTAGTATTTCCATAATATGCCTCTGACGGAAGTTAATATCTCTTTAGTCCCGTGTTCAGCCAACAGTAGTAGTTTAACCAACACCACCACAAATCACCCATTTGTCCCAAGTTAATATCGGAAACGGAGAAAGTCGAATTTAAGTTTTCCGCGGGGGTCTCTTACAAAACAATTTCCCTCGCTCGGGATAAAACAAGAAGTAGTATATATAAAGACGGTTCCTTATGCGCGGTATATATTCCCGCCGTGGCCTAGTTCGTCGTGTTTACTTAACACTAAGTTGAATATCGTTTAAACCAATAATTAAATCGAAAACAGGAAACTAATAATTTGTGCAGTTACCTAGTGAACGGCGCGTATGTGACCGGAAGAATAATGGGTTATACAGTATTATCTCGTGCTTCAGACCTCCTCAACATACCCTTACCAATAAACGTCCCGTGTAATAGTTGCGTATACCCCTTTAATCTATATATTCGTCCTCATTCGCCTGTGTGTGTTGCGATATTCACGTTGTTGTGCCAATGTCTTATGGGAATTCCGACGTTGTGCATTATATACATGTATATTTAAGTCGATTGATTTTGATCACATTTCGTCGTGCAATATCTCGAAATACGTCAAGACGTGGCAAATATAGATACAAGTTAAATTAGACGTCGGAGATAATTTCCACAACTCCTCAAAAAGCATCAATTAGCACGGGACTTCGGATGAAAATTAAAGCCGTGGACATGGGAATGTGTATTTCGAAATTACGTAGAAAGAAAACATGCCTTTATTTTTACTTAATTGTTTTTACCTCTTGATTTTAATTTTATAAAACGCTTTTCAAAGTTATTTATATCATTTCAAATGGGGATATTTTCTTTTAAAGTCATTATTGTTTTGAATTGGTTAACATTTTGATAACGTCTATACGACAAATGTTGTGTCTGCTTACTGGTTTAATGCTCCAGACATGGGAATCTTTTATAAACATTGCAAATATAATACTAATCGAATTTGAACGATATAATTTAGGATGCCTTACGTAGATACGTTACTTATCTAATATTTCAATATTTCAATAAATTTTTATTTTCTACGGTGATAAATTTAGTACGCTTCATATTCACGAAGGATTAACGAGCGTACAATATAAGTATTTATCTTAAACGACGCGTTCGATTACTATAACATAATATTCATAAACGATAAGTTTGTTTTTGTTGTTAGTAATGCTAGATGTTTACCGTATTAAATAAAGCGACAAAATTTTAAAATTTCCGTGATACCCATTCAAAATTTATTTAAGATGAAATAGTAGTTTTCTAAACGTGGTTACAATTTGTACATGTTTTATAAACTATTTGATAATTATAAATAAATCAACAAATTAAATTTCAATAATTTTCATATTTAAGATTCATTATTATTTAATAAAAATTATTCGAATTACCATATTTGAGACTTTAGTTTTTATGATTTTCTATTTAAACTTGTATTTATACTTTATTTTTATATTTCCCTTCTGATTATAATAAAATAAAGCTGGTAACTGGTCCATCGATTCTAGGATCACCAAATTCTCCCAAATTTTTAACAAAGAAACGATATAATCATATATAATTGTAAACTTTACATTTTTTTATGTTCACTTAATAAAAACAATTCTAAAGAAAGAAACTCAACGCATGTTTTTTTTAAAATGCAATATGATCGGTGCATATTAGCTAATAGAAGTTGTATTACAGGTTTGCAACGTTATCATTTTCTATTAAAATTATGGGTAATGTTTGAAATGTGCGTACGTGCGCGCGTGTGTGCATATATATATATATTCTATTCTATTCTATTCAACAGGCTTCGTATTAGACATTTTTGTTATACAATACGTTTTTTCATCTCGTCGATTTATGAGACCGCAGTTTTACAAATATGTTAGCTACTGTTCTCAAACTTTTTCATTAATTCTTTGTCCAAAAAAAAAAATCCGAAACGAAATGAAAACAATGGCCAGTGCGATTAAAAACGTAGCGTTCGCCTGTCACTAACCGTTGTTTTCAACGAAAACTTTCGCAATAAAAACTATTTGATAGGAGAGAAAATACGACATCCCTTTGCACCTTTTTTCCCGGGTAATTGTTCGATATTTATTTCCTCGTCCACTCGTTACATGATATTTATTTGTTACTAATTCGTTGGCTATAGGTGTGGGGATGCATACAACGCACGTTAAACTCTCGTCCTTTCCTAAATCGCGGATTATAAATCTGCTAACGACTGTTAGAACACAATAATTCTCGTGTAATAATAATCAACCCTGGATACGCGAACCCCGTAGTGCATTGTACCAGGTTAATGTTCATGAATCCAGAAAAACAACGGCTGGGCTTCTTCGATTTTATAATAAACGTCTATTTTTTTAATTCTTGAAACGGGACACGTTAGAGGGCCGTTTAATTTATTATGTTTCCGATTTAAAAAACCGCCGAACGTGTGTGTTGCAACGGTAGTTAAATAATTCTCTAATATCACAATCACGTGAGAGGGAAGCGTTGAGCTACTACGTGGGCCGTAATCGCGATTACGATAATTTATGAAATTCCGGATATAAATTATCAATCGCTCCACATACTCGTTTGGTAACAGAAACAATCACGAAGGCAGTCAATACGTGACATGTGTTCTCTGTTGAGATCTGGGTGGCTCTGTGAAGCAGCGACTGGGTGGACAAATTGAAAAACAACAAATCTCACGGTCGGAAGTGTTGGAAAATATCTACAAATTGTTTGTAACGCGATTTTTTCGATTCGCATTTTTATGGACAAAATAAATATGGTTATGATGTTTTATTTGAAAATGTTATCCCAAAATGTATTTTAATATTTATTTATTATTATTATTTACTAAATTTTATACGATAAAAAATATAATTATAAAATAAGTTACGCGTATAAAATTCTTAAAGGCATACGGGGTATCCATTATTGTTTTTTTACTGTATGTAAAGCGACGAGCGTAAATAAATAAGATTGGAATTGCATAGGTTACGTGATGGAACAATACAAATTGTAATAATGAGAAACTGATAATTTTCTTGATAACTTATCATGTTCATAACTAATTTTCGCCCGAATTTTTATAGGTATTAACGAAATATTTGGACTTTATATAGTAAATTGTAATAAATAGTGATCCTGTATAATATTTATCAGCCGAATTTTTCGTTATTTAATTTGTTTCTCATCGAGAAACGTGTATTTTAATAATACTAGGTTAATTGCATTCTGTTTTTCGTTATAGGAAAACTATATGCTATGCTTATAAATATTACTATATTTTATATGGTGTATTTTAAATATTCGTCATATACTTTACATTTTTTTCTAATAATCGGACAATGTATTGTCTGTTATATCGAATTAACGTTATTTCAATAATATTTTACTAATTTTTTGTAAATAAATTCATTTACGTGGTATATAACATCTTGCTTAATATATTGAATGACAATGTGTACCTTCGCTTTTTTAAATTAATATAATTACCAAAAATACTCTCCTCTTAATGCGATTGTACTCATCACGCGTTGGTAAAAATAGATAAATGTTTTTTAACTTCAAAATATATCCTTGTGGGAATAAAAATATATAATTTTTACCGTGACGAACATTTTGTCAATTCACAATTTCGCATATTCTAGGAATCTACAACGAGGTACAATAAAATATTTTTATTATTACGAGCAGTATTTAAACTATTAATCGATTAATGGTTTACAACAGTTTTGTACAAAACTCTTATAACGATATTTAGTTGTACCTTAAACCTTTGTGTGTTTAACGTCTGTAT